>PQWD01001374.1:25953-49446 GCA_019425675.1 Leucinodes orbonalis | reverse complement strand
TCGGTTGCATCGCACCGGTACACGTCTTGGCACGCCTAAGGTGCAGCGCAGACGGCACACTTTTTGGGTGATCGAGTCTGCGGCGCACAAAAAATCAGATGGCGCGCAAATGACGACCCATTTGGTGTAATGGTTGTGATGTCGGCTTCACCAAGGGTTCCGGGCTCGATCCCCGGGCAGTAAACATTTGTGTGCATGAAAAGGTCTGTTTTTCATCAGCCCATTAAACGTCCCCACCGAGGGGCACGAGCCTACCCGTATAGGGTGTATTAGGCCTTAGTCGTCCACGCGGATCTGCGTCCCGGATGGGCCGACTTCAGGCACGACTTTTGAATATCTTCGCAGGCGTGCGCAGGTTTCCTCACGATGTTTTCCTTCACGTAAGAGCGTCGGATAATGTACATATAATTTCCAAAACACATTGGTATTATGACGGGATATGAACCTGCGCCCTCCAGATCGGAAGACGACAGTCCACCCCATTGAGCCACCGACGCTGGCTATATACTTACAAAAAAAGCAAGTCTATAAATATTTTTATGGTGTTTTTATGTAAAATACGTATTTATTTCCAAAAAGTATATAAATATATGTTCATCCGTTGTTTAGTATCCATAACAACTAAACAACTAACCTGAGTTTATTTTGGGGCTAGATGGCGCTTTGTGAATGTCAGTGAATATTTATTTATTTATTATTTACCTGAATAAGTGTTGTTGTAGTGTCGACCACAAGTAGTGGTCAGTTAACATTTCGTGAATCGACTTAATTTTGATGGCTCTCACCGCTGCCCTCGCCGCTAATCGTCAAATCGCATGACGACTGCCGTGTTTAACTTTGTGAAAACGTTTCCGAAAACAAGCCAGTTTTTCTTCACAAATTCGGTAACTTTGAAAAGGAAATGTGGCACTAATGCGATTTCGATGTCAGATAGTTTTATTTTAATTCATGAAGTGCTGAAGTTGACCCAAAATACATTTCCAAATTTTGCTAGACTGCTAGATTAGAGTATATTAAGGTTAATTGTAGATTCGTTTTTTGGTCCTTTATGAGATGAAAATACAGGATATTATCTATGATTCACACAATGGTTTTAGTTGATTTTAGTTGACTGTGACAGAGGATTGTATTAAATGTCATAAGACAAGAGAAAAAATATAAGCATGCGTATCTATGCATGCTCATATGTTTTAATTAATGTATTAATTGCACACTTACACTTTTGTATGTATAGGTACCACCTACTAAGTAAGGAGCTCTACTTACTGCGCTGGCTCTGAAACCCGAGACGGATATGCGGATCCGGATATGACATGATTATTGCCATTCAGACATGCGTACCTATTGCCACTCCGATCTATGCTCAACCACTTGCCGCCAGGTTGGTGTCTGGAGATGGCTTAGATAGGGATCTCGACTTGGTTTATGCACCTATATTGACGACTAACCGACGTTTCCCGGTCGGTCGAGTCAGATACGCTCTCTTCACAGCCCATTCCGACTCAGTCCTTTCGACATGTACAAGCCAGCGAAGTCTAGCAGCGAGGCAGCCAGTTTCTTAATCTCGAGGGTCCGTCCTCTCTCTTTGTTTATACAGGTACTACCTTTTTTTTTAAATCGGGAAAGGCCTCGCCTACCGCGCCCCTTGGGGAGGGTCTAGTGCAGCTAAGATGGAAGATGCCGCATTTACCCACTAAAACCCGATGGTGGCCTTCTCGCGCATGTAGGGTGGGTAAAGGTGTCAGTTTCCTTATGTCGCATTACCCGTCCCGCGCGCTATGGACTTCTCCGACGGGGTGCCTCGACCACAAGGCCGACCTTTGAAGGTACCCGTGCAATGCGGACAGCGACATCCCCAATCACTGTTCGCTGGTACCTACGGATATGGGCACTACCTATTTGAAATGTTTTAGTACGAAGCAAATATACTTATAATGGCTCACTGCAAGGTGTACCTAGGCATTTTTACACAGCGTGCCGATTTGGTTACCTACCACGTGGTTTCAATGCAAATTGATGACCACTTACGTCCTAAGATACTTATATAACCCGGTATCAACGTCATTACGCGTATCCTAAGGACAGAGGGACTTCGATAATATTTTCGATCACCCATAGAATGAATCCAGGTCGATGACGGTAGGGAGACGGGGCTGAAAGTGCGCGGGGGTAATAGTGCCGACGAATATCTCAAAAACAGAAAGAGATAAATTTACGATCGTATTGTGTCGCGTAAGGCCTAACAGTCGCGCACACGCGGCTGCCATTTTAGTTGCATCAGCGACGCGGACCGAGTCTCACTGCATGTGAGGGTCCTCCAGCGCCACGTAAGTAAATATTTTCGTTTCAATACTTTTTGGTCTCAAGCTAGCATTTTTCGTGCTTTTAATATGTGAGTTTTTGTAAAATGTTTGTTATTTATCCTAGTTTGTTATGCAGTGTAATTTTAATGCTTTGTGTACAGTGATTTTTATATGTGAGACAAAATATCACACTATCATAAACGGGGTAAAATGTGCCGTTCATGTGGGGCTGCTTGTGCCGCGGCACAACCAACCCCTAACCAACCTATATTGTTTCAGTATTGTTTATATTTACGCGAGCAATTATGAAAGAAAGAAAATACTTTTGGACATGATACTTTATACTGCATTTATTTTCTTCGACAGAATGAGGACATACAATCAGGTAATCAAGAGCAAGAGACACGTCAGTGCTCTCCGGAACCTATCCCTTGCTGCAGTTTCCAGCCTCCTCAATCAGTTGATAATAACACAGGAGATAAAAATGCAGCAGTTTTCTCACCAGAGCTAATAAGACCACTGCCTAAAGCACCTCCCCGACTAATTGGACATATTGAAGCACGTAAAAGAAAGACAGCTGTTCTTACGGACACTCCAGAGAAAATTGCTTTAGCAGAAGAACAGGCTAGTAAAAAGAAGAAAAAAGAAAGCGAAACTAAAAAGAAGGTTAAGGGAAAAGGGACGGGAAGATGCAAGGGAAAGGGTAAACAAACAAAAAGCCGACTAAAAAACCCCGCTAAGAGAAGAGTATTGCAAGATGACGACAGTTCTGATAACGAACAAGAATGGTTCTGTAACATTTGTTGTGATGCCTATTCTAACTCTGCCCCTGGAGAACAATGGATTGAATGCAGAGAATGTAAGAATTGGGCCCATTTACAATGTATTGAAGATGAAGAAAACCAAGCATTTGTATGTCCAAATTGTTATTCTGATCAATCACCTGGAAAGTAACTAGTTTTGGTTAATAATTTTGGAACATATAATGAAAGAGAAATCTTTACTGTTTATAGCAGGTAGTTTACTAGTCCGTATAGACTGATATTTTTTAATAATTGATCTCATTTGCATAAAAATAAGTCCAACTATTGATTAAAAATACGTTTTTATGTTTGAATAATTACATAAGAAGGTTCCTTGTTTTTTTTATTATAATATTTAGTATTATACAATTATACTTTAAAAACTGATGATTTATATTAAAAAATATAACGAATAAATATATTATTATAAAACTGATGTGTTTTAATTCCCTAATTAATTTTCATTCATATAAAACTCCCAGCATTATCAACGGCACAACCGACCTCAGCTACGGCACAACTTGCCCCAGATTGGGGTTGGTAGTGCCTTGCCGCCTCTGTATAAAAAAATCGCATTTTCATAAAAACTATTAAAAATGTGCAAAATCTGAAGTTAAATTCGTAAAATAGATTAAATTTGGCTTAGGATGAACCACTACTTTCAGACATAGTACTTGTTTTATCCGAATCTTAAAAGGATTTGTCAAAATCGGCACTTTCAGCCCCGCTCTCCCTACACGAGATAATATTATCTTTTCAGCTTGCCAAATCATATATGTTCCATTTATATATTATCACTACACAAGGGGCTTAAAAAGCCTATTTTATATTTATACAATAGTTTTTTATGTCTACAAAATACAAAAACGTAGATACAATGAATCCGAGATGATCATGAGTGGTACATTTGCTGCGTTAAGCCGCGGTCCCGCCCACGCGACGTAGAGACAAAAACAGTTTCCGTTATTACGGTTTAATGAAGAGAGAAGCCATTAGGAGTTCTTGATTAAATTGTAGGACCCATTGTCGGGACTTGCGCCCTCCGCAGCCGTCTAATCGCACCGACACGATTCTGATTACGTGTGATTGTTGTATCAATCATTTCCCCTATCAAATTATTCAGTGGCCAGTAATTCTATCGCCTGCCGTAATGGCTGAGACTCGAAACATTCGGTTGCACTTAGTCTCGCTTTGTTACACCACAGATTGTAATTCATATGTTATTATCTATCTAACGAAATAAGAAAATTGTCTTTCTTATGCAGTGTGAGATATTATATATGGACTACAGTTAAGTTAAGTGGGTAAATTATGACCGTTCTGTTACGGTAATTTTGATTATTATTGGTAAAGTATGTGGTCGGAAATCAGGTATTTAAATAGGTGATATAAAGCTTATTGTTATTACTTGATAGTTGGCCTTAGATAAACAATAAACTGGATGCACAATCTCATCTAAAAAGTGTCCGCGGAAAAGTTTGTCCAACGCGTCAGGTGGACAATTTTTCGTTGTTGACGTTTCTTCGTAATTGTGCATCTAGTTTTTGGGTTCCGTAACACAAATGGCAAAACGAAACCCTTATAGATTCGTCAAATCTGTCTGTCCGCCCGTCCGTCCGAATAACACAACTTCTTTTTTCTCCGAACTATAAACACTCACTATTCAAATTTTCTAAGATAGGTATTCTGTAAACCGGCTATTAGTGTTTTGATAAAACTTGAAAAAACTTAATATATTGGGTTCCCATACATTGAACGACACTAAAAATTTTTTTTCATCGTACCCCCCGTGTAGTGGTATCAATGTGTAGCTCTTGAAGAATTATTGAGGTTGTTCCATGGGAGAAAATAAAATTAATAATATATGACGTACAATGACCATAAATGTAACAACGACATTTAGTTTACGATTTCTGGTGTGTGTCTTTTTATAGTCATAAACGGTGAACCACAGTTTTCATATTAAGCTGTAGTAGGTGCCCAAGTAACAAAAATACTTATTTTATGTTACTTGCTGATGCGGAACCTCCACGGGCGATTCCGACTCGCGNTTATACTTTTAAAGTCGCCACTGTACCTAGGTTATAGATAGGTCCCCGTTCTGCCCGTTATCTAATCCTCCGCTTTTCTCATCAGCTCCCGAGTCGCGTGGTTGCATCGCCCGGTACGCGCTTGCCACGCCTAAGGTGCAGCGCAGACGGCACACTTTTGGGTGATGAGTCTGCGGCGCACAAAAAATCAGAATGGCGCGCAAGACGACCCATTTTGGTGTAATGGTTGTGATGTCGGCTTCACCAAGGGTTCCGGGCTCGATCCCGGGAGTAAACATTTGTGTGCATGAAAAGGTCTGTTTTTCATCAGCCCATTAAACGTCCCCACCGAGGGGCACGAGCCTACCCGTATAGGGTGTATTAGGCCTTAGTCGTCCACGCGGATCTGCGTCCCGGATGGGCCGACTTTAGGCACGACTTTTGAATATCTTCGCAGGCGTGCGCAGGTTTCCTCACGATGTTTTCCTTCACGTAAGATGTCGGATATGTACATATAATTTCCAAACACATTGGTATTATGACGGGATATGAACCTGCGCCTCCAGATCGGAAGACAACAGTCCACCATTGAGCCACGCGCTGGTATATACTTACAAAAAAGCAAGTATATAATATTTTTATGGTGTTTTTATGTAAAATACGTATTTTTTCCAAAAGTATATAAATATGTTCATCGTTTTTAGTATCCATAACAACTAAACAACTACCTGAGTTTAGTTCAGGGCTAGATGGCGCTTTGTGAATGTCAGTGGAATATTTATTTATTTATTATTTACCTGAATAAGTGTTGTGTGTCGACCACAAGTAGTGGTCAGTTACATTTCGTGAATCGACTTAATTTTGATGGCTCTCACCGCTGCCTCGCCGCTAATCGTCAAATCGCATGACGACTGCCGTGTTTAACTTTGTGAAAACGTTTCCGAAAACAAGCCAGTTTTTCTTCACAAATTCGGTAACTTTGAAAAGGAAATGTGGCACTAATGCGATTTCGATGTCAGATAGTTTTATTTTAATTCATGAAGTGCTGAAGTTGACCCAAAATACATTTCCAAATTTTGCTAGACTGCTAGATTAGAGTATATTAAGGTTAATTGTAGATTCGTTTTTTGGTCCTTTATGAGATGAAAATACAGGATATTATCTATGATTCACACAATGGTTTTAGTTGACTGTGACAGAGGATTGTATTAAATGTCATAAGACAAGAGAAAAAATATAAGCATGCGTATTTATGCATGCTCATATGTTTTAATTAATGTATTAATTGCACACTTACACTTTTGTATGTATAGGTACCACCTACTAAGTAAGGAGCTCTACTTACTGCGCTGGCTCTGAAACCCGAGACGGATATGCGGATCCGGATATGACATGATTATTGCCATTCAGACATGCGTACCTATTGCCACTCCGATCTATGGTCAACCACTTGCCGCCAGGTTGGCGTCTGGAGATGGCTTAGATAGGATCTCGACTTGGTTTATGCACCTATATTGACGACTAACGACGTTTCCCGGTCGGTCGAGTCAGATACGCTCTCTTCACAGCCCATTCCGACTCAGTCCTTTCGACATGTACAAGCCAGCGAAGTCTAGCAGCGAGGCAGCCAGTTTCTTAATCTCGAGGGTCCGTCCTCTCTCTTTGTTTATACAGGTACTACCTTTTTTTTTAAATCGGGAAAGGCCTCGCCTACCGCGCCCCTTGGGAGGTCTAGTGCAGCTAGATGGAAGATGCCGCATTTACTAAAACCGATGGTGGCCTTCTCGCGCATGTAGGGTGGGTAAAGGTGTCAGTTTCCCTTATGTCGCATTACCCGTCCCGCGCGCTATGGACTCCTCCGACGGGGTGCTTCGACCACAAGGCCGACCTTTGCAAGGTACCCGTGCAATGCGGACAGCGACATCCCCAATCACTGTTCGCTGGTACCTACGGATATGGGCACTACCTATTTGAAATGTTTTTAGTACGAAGCAAATATACTTATAATGGCTCACTGCAAGGTGTACCTAGGCATTTTTACACAGCGTGCCGATTTGGTTACCTACCACGTGGTTTCAATGCAAATTGATGACCACTTACGTCCTAAGATACTTATATAACCCGGTATCAACGTCATTACGCGTATCCTAAGGACAGAGGGACTTCGATAATATTTTCGATCACCCATAGAATGAATCCAGGTCGATGACGGGTACACGAGATAATATTATCTTTTCAGCTTGCCAAATCATATATGTTCCATTTATATATTATCACTACACAAAGGGCTTAAAAAGCCTATTTTATATTTATACAATAGTTTTTTATGTCTACAAAATACAAAAACGTAGATACAATGAATCCGAGATGATCATGAGTGGTACATTTGCTGCGTTAAGCCGCGGTCCCGCCCACGCGACGTAGAGACAAAAACAGTTTCCGTTATTACGGTTTAATGAAGAGAGAAGCCATTAGGAGTTCTTGATTAAATTGTAGGACCCATTGTCGGGACTTGCGCCCTCCGCAGCCGTCTAATCGCACCGACACGATTCTGATTACGTGTGATTGTTGTATCAATCATTTCCCCCTATCAAATTATTCAGTGGCCAGTAATTCTATCGCCTGCCGTAATGGCTGAGACTCGAAACATTCGGTTGCACTTAGTCTCGCTTTGTTACACCACAGATTGTAATTCATATGTTATTATCTATCTAACGAAATAAGAAAATTGTCTTTCTTATGGCAGTGTGAGATATTATATATGGACTACAGTTAAGTGTGGGTAAAATTATGACCGTTCTGTTACGGTAATTTTGATTATTATTGGTAAAGTATGTGGTCGGAAATCAGGTATTTAAATAGGTGATATAAAGCTTATTTGTTATTACTTTGATAGTATGGCCTTAGATAAACAATAAACTGGATGCACAATCTCATCTAAAAAGTGTCCGCGGCAAAAGTTTGTCCAACGCGTCAGGTGGACAGATTTTTCGTTGGTTGACGTTTCTTCGTAATTGTGCATCTAGTTTTTTGGGTTCCGTAACCAAATGGCAAAAAACGAAACCCTTATAGATTCGTCAAATCTGTCTGTCCGCCCGTCCGTCCGAATAACACAACTTCTTTTTTCTCCGAAACTATAAACACTACACTATTCAAATTTTCTAAGTATATGTATTCTGTAAACCGCTATTAGGTTTTGATAAGAAACTTGAAAAAACTTAATATATTGGGTTCCCCATACATTGAACTGACACTAAAAATTTTTTTTTTCATCGTACCCCCCGTGTAGGGTATCAATGTGTAGCTCTTGAAGAATGATATTGAGGTTTCCATGGGGAGATAAAATTAAAAATAATATATGACGTACATGACCATAAAATGTAACAACGACATTTAGTTTACGATTTCTGGTGTGTAGTCTTTTTATACGTCATAAACGGTGAACCACAGTTTTCATATTAAAGCTGTAGTAGGTGCCCAAGTAACAAAAAATACTTTATTTTATGTTACTTGCTGATGCGGAACCCTCCACGGGCGATTCCGACTCGCGCTTGGCCATTATTTTTTGTTGATCTAAGAGAACGGCATAGTCACGCACGACTGTAAAGGACCTAGATTTGTAGGCACAATTTAGCAAAAAAAATTGTCAGGATATTTCATTTTTTTTTAATCTAATAAATAAATAATAAATATTTACTAACATTCACACAACGCCATCTAGGCATCTAGCCCCAAGTTAAGCGTGAAGCATATATAACGGGTACGAAACAACTGATACAATACACACACATAGTAACAATACAAACATACATGAGACCCGGAACCCTTGGTGTAGTAGCCGATGTCTCAAGCATTACACATTAAAAATGCAGAATGAATGAAATTTATTAACAGTAGGTATATAGTGGTAAGCCCCTAGATGCTTATTTACTATAGAGATTTACATCTATCACATAAAAATCTTATACCATGTTACACCTACAAATACATTTTTGCTACTTACGCATGTAAAGCGCTACAGATGTTTCTTGATTTTATGATATGTTTTATTGTTGACCTCTAGTTACGTTTGAAACTGATTATAAAAAACATGAGACAAATATTATTTATTTGCTTTGATCTTAACACAGATAATGGTTTATCCATAACCGGCGCCAAATTCACGTCTCCTGAAATACAACAATGTTTAACAGCCATAAACTAACGGTCGCGGTAATGGGTCGTTTAGGGCTAATAAATGTGTAGGTATATGCAACATCGTGTGTAAATCATTGAACAGCGTATTGCCCTTATCGCGTGCTGTGTAACTAGCCGATTAGCTATGCAAATGAAGGAACTTGGCTCGAGCGCTAAACGCCGCACTCCTCCGGAATACGTTGTAATAGAACAAAACGTTTTTATACTACAACGAGGCGTGCTAGCCGGAATTAGCATTGTGAAACGATATACGGCTTACGGTTACCTAGAAGATTTATGCGGTGTATTTGATTATCAGAATATTAGTTACAACTTTAACAGCTTAAGTTTCTTTGTTTTCCAACATAGGGGTATGTTGTTATGCCAGATACATTTCTTGTAAGTTTCCTGGACGTAACTTTTTGCGAAGCTCCTTGCTCATATATTTGATTAAAATTCTAACATGTTTGAAGTAGGTCTTCGGAATTATGGTCTCATACAGTTATATGAATACTTACTTGTCTATCCTCGGTAGCAGTAATAGTTTTGCCCAAAGTTTCGCGCCGTCAACTGTAAGTTTCTGAACTGAATGAAATGGCTTGACGATACAAATGTACCATTCTGTAAAGGATTTATTTGAATAAACTTCTTTGAGGTTAAGATTTGAGTGAATATCTATCTACTCCCACTAACACATACCTACTAATCATGTGACTTTGTTGTCTAAGGGATTTTCTATTTTAATTAACTTTAATTTAAACCCTAAACAAAATAACTAACTAGAAATAAAAAAAAACTATTAACGTTGGCCGGGCATTAGATAAATTATAAGTTTTGACCATTTTTATTTTTTAAATTTAGTAACAGAGATATTAATATTATGTATCTACTAACTTATCTAAGCATATGGGTAGGTCTTTGAATTAATAACTTTTAAAATGTTCCATACATTTTTTTTAAATAATTGTTTCCATGCCCGATACATACGTGTGGGAATCCACAAATGTTCTTATTCAAGCGTTTTTAATTACACAAAATTGATCGAAGTTAACTTATTAAATCACTTCCCTTACAACGCGAACAGTCCAAAAAAGCGTCACAAATCATAGATAAACAGGTCTAATTAGAAAGTAGAGTGACAGATACAAGCGCCTCAAATTAGTTGGAGAGTGAATTACGAAATATAAGTTGGGCGTAATGAAACAGTTGTCTAATGTTAATTGGCAATACGGTGGTTCCCATAAGTACGAGGCACCCTCTACTTGAATTTTCCCAACAATTAACGAGGTTTGTATGTGGTTGTGTAATTACAGGTGTGGGGGTGCGGTTAGTTTGGAGTCAGCTCAATCACGGCACGCAACAACTGTGTTAGCTACACGTATGATAGCGAATATTAAATAGTCAAGTGTATAGATATTTCAATGAATACAAACTTGACAATTACTTTTATTGCCTTATTTCACAAAAAAAGAAAATAGACAAAGTACGCGACTTAAGTCTATCCCATTTTTTTCTTGACTCCAACAGTATACCGATCATTGGTCCGTTGGGCCGGAGGAGGAGGAGGCCAGACGCGACTTGCCAGAGCTCTTTTACAATGACATACAACGGCCATCGGTCCGACGAAATACATGACCGGCCCACGGCCACTTCAACTTTCTGAATCAGACAATCTTGTAAATAAAATGCAAGCCACTAAAACTGAAGCAAATTAAAATGGAAGTCATTCGTAAGTAAAATTCCAATATTAGGAACTTAAGAGCGTCGGTGGTTCATTGGTGTGGACTGTTGCCATCCGATTTGGAGGGTGCAGGATCAAATCCCAGCAAGTACCAATGTATTTTCGAATTTTTGAAATTATATGTACGTTTAGCCGACGCTCTTACGGTGAAGGAAAACATCGTGAGGAAACCTGCGCACGCCTACGAATAAATTCAAAGGTTGTGCTTGAAGTCGGCCAAACGCGAATGCGCCCACGTAGCCGACTAAGTCCTATACAACGGGTAGCCTCGTTTCATGAGCTGATGATGAGGAACTTAAATCTTATTTACTAAGTCTATTAATTACATCTTCAAAAGTACAGTGTCCAGGTTGAATCATCTGATTGTCCGAAAACAAAGACGATCCCGAGCTTGGGGCGATGTCAAGCCTTCGGCCGCGGCTATAGTCTTAGGATGGTAGTCGTAAACACCCACTAATCCACATTGGGCTCACGTGGTTGGTTACAGCCCAATATCACCATTGCTTTGCTGTGCGGAAGAGCCTACGCTATGCAGTAAGCCGTTATAGCTGATGGTGAGTCCATTACTTGCTGTATCGCCTTAAAACGCTTTCCATCATTGAACAGCACATTTATGCTCCCTGGTTCAGTGGGTATGCGATAGGCTGTTAGCTAAGTTGTACCGTTATCCTAATTTAGAGAAGTATTAACATCATTTGTTTAATGATCATAACGATATTGCTGATATGAAAATAGTCCTTGGGCATATTATAAGAAAACAGTGCATAAATACCTCGTATTTATGTTTTTTTTTAAATCTCTTTACCACTGCAGGTAGACCTGAAACATTACCTACCGAGAGAAATTAATAGGATTAAAGTGAGGCGACTAATAGAAATATTTAAAACTTTTGGAATTAGTGGTTTCTATTTCATGTCAAGGAGTCTATTATATTCCATTTATGTATCTATACTTACTATCCTATATCTACTTTGAAACTCTGGTAAATTAATTTCTCATTTGGTTGCAAAGCCCCATGTTTGACTTGTCGATCATGTAATTAGACGCAGTTATTTTTTAAGTCACGGTAATTACGTCGCTTCTATGGTAATTGAAAAAGTTTTCTATCGATACAGTGGGCAAACAGCCGAAAATTACACCTTCTTGTACATTTCGTCAGTTCCCAGATCGGTATCGGCTTTATCCAGCGGTTATTACTATTTGAACTTTTAATAATGACTCGGGCTCTTGGATTTCGTGTGGAATTCACAACTTAATGACTCGCTGAAAGTGTAATTTAAAAACTTACAAAGTGATTACGTTGTGTGTTACGATTTATAAATTTCCATGTCGCAAAGTCCATCGTCACGGTATAAAACAATAATTATATTAGAAATAGACCTTCAAAAGATTTTGATGTAGGACATCATATAGTTTCTACAGGTTTTACGCAATCGGAAATCATTGAACTAACCTTGATCTAAATGGTTATGATTGACTAGTGAAGTAGAATTTTTAAACTGAGTAAAATTCAGTAGAACCCCAAACTCTACTTGTAGTAGCTGATTTACCAAACGCGTAGGTACGATGGTTTTTATAAATCTCCAAATTGAAAAGACGTACAAAATAAGTAGATATGTTAAAATAATAGGTTCCATATTTTTTCTCAGCTGTCACATTTAACGGTTTTATGGAGAGGAACTAATGGTAAAATTATTTGTTTGGTTGCAATCAACTGTTCCGGCGACAGACAAAAAGGCGAGCAGCGGTGGCGCACTCGAGTCTCGAGAAGCATTTTAACTTTTTGTAAAGTGCAACACTTTCCCAGCCCTTTGCAAGGGCCCTTCAAACCGCTACTGCGTTTAGACAAATGAGCAGCGCACCCCACACGGCACACGCCACTGTTGCGCCCGCCACTTTTTACTTTTACTAGATGTGCTTTATATTATTATTACAATATTTGTGCTACAAAAAGAGCTATTCGTTTTATCTACAACCTTAGACCACGTGACTCTCTTAAGGAACTTTTTAAAGAAATAAATTTTTAAGAAATAATGACTGTAGCATCGCAATATATTTATGAAAATTTAATTTATGTTCGTAAATACTATAACACCTTTAAGAAAAATTGTGATTCACACAATTTTAATACTAGGAATAAAAACAAACTTGCTGTTCCGGACTTGAGACTACATAAAATAGGTAAATCTTTTATAGGAAGATGTATAAAGTTTTTCAATAAGCTACCGCAAAATATTGTAGAGTTGCCCTTTCATATGTTTAAAGTTTGAATCAAACAACACCTTTCTAAAAAAGGGTACTACACTATTGACGAATATTTATGTGATAAAAATCCGTGGTCTTACACTGCTCAGCTATTTCAGTGTTTATGATATATTGTTACATTAAGGAATTGTTTTTAAAAAAGGCTACACTGTTGAGTTTTTTTGAGTGCTTCTTTCTCAACAGGCCAAACCACTGAAGCACTTTTTTTTCAAAGCATCAAAACTCATATTTTTAGTTTATTATTTTAATCGTTTTTTTAATATTTTTATTATATTTTTGTATATTTTTTGATGTTCATAAGTGCTTTTTGTAAGCCTAATTTGAAAGAAATGTTTTTGACTTTGACTATTATTTTGTAATAAAATTAAATTAAACTGCAGTACTTATTGCCAATATTTAGGGTTTATTTTGAAATAAAAAGAACTGCTTTGCAATTTTACCTTTTTATGAAGGTCCATTTTCATAATTTTACACGATATTAGGGCCGACTGAATTTTAGAATTGATGAATTTTAGTAACTGAGGAAACACTACTTAGTGTTCTTGGCGTTATTCCGCATTATCAATCAAATCTTGTAAATAAAATTGTATGCAATAGCTTAATCGTGGCAAATTGCGATACAATAGAAAATCTTTTGTTAGATGTCTCCTGGAGATGCATGTTTTACCTTAATTTTGGTGAATTCTCCCAAACAATAAACTAGGCTCAGGAAATTCAATCCTTACACATAGGTGCTGGAGCCTTACCTACTGCTCAATGCAGAAATGTTAGCAAAGCTCGTGGTAGATCTAGTTCAGCAGCGGACTGACTGAAATAATGATGATGTTGATGTTGGTTTTGTTATGTAAACCGCGCTTTGCTAGTAATTTATTACTACTAGCAAAATCCTGATGCGCGGTTTTATGAGTATCTATTATTTTCACATTACATAAACTAGATTTAATATAGATCTATATGGCTCTTTACAGCATATGCTTTTAATAAATATTTTGGAAGATAATACACATTTAAAATATTCGGTACGTAGCGTTTGCAGCGGTACCGGCCGGCCGGGGCAGGGAGCTTGCCTATTACCAGTATTGCACTCTTGCGAAGCCGGGTCGCTCGTTGTTTATAAATTAAGCCATTTCCACGCAAATTCATATATCTGTGTACAACAGAACAAGTAGAAACACAAAATGGCGGAACTCATAGGACACAATAAATCAATTGGAGTGGGTGGTTGACTTTTCACTCGAATGTGTGGTTAATTGTAACCGAAAATGACTGTTGATCGGGCCGCACTTAATTTGAGTGGTGCTTTGCGTTGTTTGTAAGTACCGTGGGGTTGTACTCGCGTGGGGGAGTAAGTAATGGCTCGGTTGGGCTTGTGATTATTTGATATTTGTACTAATTTCGTACGTCATACCGTGGGGCTGTGTCATTAAAATTGTATTACTGCCGTTATTGTTTGTTAGGTAAAACGATTTTAATATTTGTTCTATGGTGATTCAGTCAGAAGAGTTATTGAAATTAAAAAACAATGATAAGATTTAAAAGTTTTAAACAGCGTTTGAATTTTATTTCATATTTCCCAACAGTGCCAATAAAGTTTTTAATTGCAACTTTGTATTTCGAAATAGTCTGTACAAACTTTTTGTATTTCACTTTTTATGATTCTTTATTTTGACATCTTAGTTAATGTAATTGATTGTATCTAAGTAATAGATATATACTCTAATACCTAAAGCAATGTGTATTATTTGTTAGGGCTTTCTTCACTATTGTAATATTTGTAATGAAGCTTTGACGTGTCGATTTAATTTTCCAGTGCAGCTAGGTATAGGTAACTTACAAATTAAACAATTCTTCTACATTAATTTTATTTATTAATACAAAGTTTTTGTCATTAAAAAGGTCCTTAAATACTTATGTGCTCAAAACATGACTATTTAAATGCTATATTATGTATATATCAACACAATTAAGTTATTTTAAATTTACAAAATTTAAATCATCATAAAGATTGACATCGAATGAACGAATACAGTTCTATTCTACAAAGTACAAATAATATAATTGGCTGATGTTGGTTTTAAATAATTAATGCAGTTTATAAATCTATCTTTAAAAATATATGTTTATGGAATTATATATAATTAAAAAGAATCAATATTGATAATATCACTCTGATAATACTAGTGTCATCAAGTGTATTTGAATAAAAGTAGCTGGTCTTAAAATGAATTGCAATACCGCAAGTCGGGATTCAACTTATCAACGGCTTTGAGCGATATCCGTTCCGCTTCGATTTTCCTTTGACTACACTTTGAGCTTAAGCGCTATACGCTATTTCAACAACGATCTAGTGTTCATGTTCCTCAGGCCAGTAGATATTGATCATTTCGCGCAGGCGGTCGTCGACGTGAGTATCTACCGGCTGCTTGCCCAAGAGGAACAGGAATTTCTCGTGGCAGTCCATCATTCCTAAGAACTGACCCTCCACAATTTTCAGCCGCATCGGGTAGCGATGGAACTCGTTCAGATCCAGTTTCTCTGAGGAAAATAAATAAAAATGATTCTTATGTGTCTTGCTCGTTTACGAGAATTAAAAAAGTGGCTTCATTGAAGTTTTGAGTGTAGTTTAATTGTTTTAGTCAATACTTATGTACCTTTACACAAATGATAATTTAGTTTGCCCCAAGAATTAAATTCACAATATACTAGTCCAGTGCATTGTGTCCAGTATTTTCGAAAATATATGTACGTTATCCGATGCTCTTACGGTGAAGGAAAACATCGTGAGGAAACCTTCATGCACGCCTTCGAAGAGATTCAAAGGTTGTTTGTGAAGTCGTTCAATCCGCACTGGGCCCGCGTGGACGACTATGGCCTAATCACCCTATACGGGTAGGCTCGTGCCCCTCGGTGGGGACGTTTAATGAGCTGATGATGATGATGGGCAGAAACTTGAGATACAGAAAATGTTTGAATTAATTACGTCAAAACTGCACTGCGGAAGATGATAAAACTGTCAGTGATTTACCTATTTTTTTAAGATTACATGCATTTTTTTTGCAAGACAGCCTTAGCAGATTCAATAAAAAAGTAAAAGCAATAAGTTCGAGATCTAAACCAGAGTTAGTGATGCAGCTAATTTTAAACATATTTACGTGTCGATGTTGGTATCTGCAACGTTCTGTAGGAACCATCTCCTTCCAGCCTTTCCAGATAATAATCTCGGGTTCTATTCGACTTCATGCTGGAGCAAGGGACTTGCATCTTCAAGGAGAGATTCTCCCACTTCAGGTTTTCCACAAATTTGCCAATTTGCTCGAATAATTCTTTCCGTTCCTGTTTAAATAATTGAAATTATTATTTACCAAGGTCAAATTAAGCTAAAGTTCTTTCTGTTTTTTTTTTTAATTTGGTTATTAATCTATACTAATATATAAAGCTGAAGAGTTTGTTTGTTTGTTTGAACGCGCTAATCTCAGGAACTACTGGTTCGATTTGATAGCTTTGATTGATAGCTTATTTATCGAGGAAGGCTATAGGCTATATATCATCACGCTACGAGTAATAGAAGCGGAGCAGCAATGAAGAATGTTTCAAAATCGGGGGTATTTTTTCATACTTGGAGCTTCCGCTGCGTACGCTGCGTAAACGGTTAAAGTTACACAAAAGTCATGTATGAGAGTATTGTTCTGCTTTTAATGGTCTACAAAAAAATCCGCGACAGCATATGTCTATCTTTTAAGGTTAGCTCACTATAACATATTTTTTGCTAAAAAAAAATCTGAAATTGACCCCGAAACCTTCAAAGTTGGAGGGAGGGGAAATCGTATGTATAGTGATAAATGCAAGTACCGTGTTATCCTGAATTTAATGCGAGCGAAGCCGCGGGCAAAAGCTAGTTTAATATATAACGAGAATGACATTTGTGAACAGGATGGTCCAGCAAGACTCTAGCAAATTCATTAGACCAGCCCTAGGGATTACTCCTTTCAACGATGAAAGTTTTGGGGATAGCTGTCGAAGTAAGGTGATGATAGAATAAAATACAATAAATATTTTAAAGAATCAGTGTTTTATAATAACACAGTATACTTAGAACTTGGTTTGTTCCACAAACAATTGATTTTCTATTGTTATTTCTACGAAAAAATATAGAGGCTTTGTAACTTTATGGAATACTAGCTTTTGCGTGCGACTTCGTCCGCATGGAATAGTTACTTTGGCCTAACGCTCACTTTAACCCGCTACTTCGTTTATATAGGTGAGTTAAAACTGCGATATATCATAAGATATTCATTTAAGATGAATGATTGTACATACATGGCAATTCTGTTTAAAATGAAATACTTGTGATAAATAAAGTATTTGTTTGGATAAGGATTGATATCATATTTATGAAAATACCTTCGCAAATGATGCATTATTTTAGACATTTGTTTTAGCAAAAAATATGTTATAGAGAGCTAACCATAAAGACATGCTGTCGCAAACTTTTTTGTAGACCTTTTAAAGGGGAACAATACTCTCATACATTACTTTTGCGAAACTTTAATCCTTTACGCAGCGTACGCAGCGGAAGCTCCAAGTATGAAAAAACCCCCCGATTTTGAAACATTCTTCAATGGTGCTTCGCTTCTATTGCTTGTAGCGATAAATAAGGTATCTAACACTGAAAGAATTTTCAAATCGAACCAGTAGTTCCTGAGATTAGCGCGTTCAAACAAACTTTTCAGCTTTATAGCTTTAAAACTAAGGCTTTAAATCAATACTTCAAGGATGCCTACCGTCTCGTTGACAGGTGAAAATTCCACACAGTGCGGGTCTCCCGAGCCGATAGTCTTCCCTGTCTTGTAGTGCAGCAGGTGCCAGGTGCCATATGCCTGGCTGTCATTGAACGTTAGCCCGTGCGTGAACTCCTGGCAGCTGGTGAGTTTCCCGTGCGGCTTTGGAGTCGAAGTGTCGGCCGTTACGGCCGCTGCTAGAACTTTAATGAAGATTTTAAATTGGAAACCACTCACTCACCAATCAAAACAGGGCCGCGTGGTAGATTACGGCCCAAACTACTAAATCCATGTTGTGTACGAGAGCTGTCCCTTCAGTTTATAGGCTGATGATGCGTTATAATCATATTGAACTGACCGAGCATGTTAATGGGTAAATGTGGCTTTTATCATCAGCTCATAATACGTCTCCACCAAAGGGCACGAACATACTCGTAAAGGGCCTTAGTCGTCCACGAGGGCCCAGTGCGGATTTGCCGACTTCACGCACAACCTTTGAATTTCTTGTTAGGTGTTATTTTCTTGTAGGTCTGCAGGTCGTATCTGTTCCGTAATACCGCTGGCGATAACTCATTCCACAATTTTGTGGACGACTTCACGCACAACCTTTGAATCTCTTCGCAGGCGTTCGCAGGTTCCCTCACGATGTTTTCCTTAGACGTAAGAGCGTGGGATAAATGTGCGTACGTAATTATAGAAAATTGGAAACATTGGTGTGTGGCGGGATTTGAACCTGCGCCTTCCTGATCGAAAGATAACAGTCTACACTAATATTTCACCGACGCTCTGTAACTTTATACATAATTATATTCTTCAGAAGTTCTAAACTACTGTGGTTAACCTATTATGACCATATTATAGGGGACATTTGCCATTTACAACCAGGAGTTATCTGATTTATCTTATAAGGCTGATTGATTTGATCGAAAAATTAATAAAGAAGGGTACTTACCAAACACAGCCAGTTGTAATCGTAGCCAATACATGTCGAAGTTAAGTTCAGACGTCGTGCGATGACGGCTCCAGCGGTTACTAATGAACTGAATGATCTGATTGCGCTGTTACGGCAGTTGCTAAATTAAAACTACTAATCCTATGGAGTTGGCAATTTTGTATTCCTATTTATTATAATCGGTTTTGGATATTCGCCAAAGTGTAAGATTATGTCTTCGATGGTTAAGTACAGTTTTACTTCTATGTAACCTAGCTAGGTACCAAATTTAATTAATAAATAACGATATTGAAAGTAACGATCAATTACTCAACTGCTGTGATACCGTTTAGTAGGGTTACGTGTAAAAGGTAGTCATTAAAAAAAGTTGTTAAAATATAGCTAAATACGCCTTCATTCTCCTGCCTTCAGGCTCTTCGCTTACGATAGCTTAATATGTCTGCTTCGTTTTTTGGCTTTCACAAATAAATGGTGACGAACATTCACACAGTGCCATCTGCTCCATCTTAAAGAGGGAGCTTATTTTATGGCTACGTACTGCAGAATAAACACTTTGCGCTTTATATGCCTCTTTTCAAACACGCAGACCGATATAAAGAGATAATAATGTTCAAGCACGCAAATGTATGTAAGGTACCTACTGCACGAGGATCGAAACCCTACTACATTTACTAAATCTTCAGTGTAGTAGCCGACTTCTTACTCATCACACCAACTCAAGTGTCTAATATATAATAATATTAACCTTTATTGTTCTTTCTCTCACACAGAAATCAGTTACATACTTAACCTAACATGCTGCTTATATATAAAATTCTATGCGAGAGACTGGTTTCTGTACTAGGAAATTCCTGTACGACAGATTACCAAACCGTCCACTTCCGGACCGGGAGAAAAATATGAAGATCATGGATACAAATTTGTCGACTCTAGTTCCGTCAGGGGAAATGATCGATAATGATAATTCCAGTCATTAGCGTTATGACTAATTTGCATCAATATAAACTCAAACTTATACTTTATTGTATACAAAGCAATAGTGAGTGGACATTTGTAGACAAATGATGCACATATCGAGAAAAACAATATGAGATAAAATAATAATACTATAAATACCATGTCCACATTTCTTTCTACATTGTTGTTTATGGTACCTATGCGTTGGTGTGTAGACTAACTGAGAGCAAACTGAATAAAGAGTGACATCCTGTCGTTCCATCCTTTGCAATTTGTCGCGATAATTCGTCATAATGTGATTAACGCCAATTTGAAAAAAGGGCGCTATTCGTCTGAACGTTAACAAGCGTCTAGATAAAAGTAAATAAATGCACTTAAAATATGTTACGCATCATGTCGGGTAAGACTTAAGCCTGCGACCTTTAACAAACCAGCTACCAAAGATGTTAACATATCAAATGAAGGTTTCTTCTGGTTGTTTTAACTATATCTCTTGTCCCTCTAGTTCATAACTTGTAATTGAATTTACATATTTGAAGGTAAAAATAATATGACTGGATATCAAAATATCCTGCCCTGATGGATTATTCTTATACTTATTGTAAATACAGTTAAGATTCATAAAAAAATCATCATCATCATATCAGCTACATGATGTCCACTGCTGAACATAGGCCTCCCCCAATAACTTCCACTCCAAACGGTCGGAAACTATATGCATCTAACGGCAACTTTCCTCAGGTCATCTGTCCATCTTGTGGGTGGTCGTCCCACGCTGCGCTTGCCGGTACGCGGTCTCCATTTGAGAACCTTTCGGCCCCAACGGCCATCGGTTCTTCGGACTATGTGACCTGCCCATTGCCACTTCAGCTTGGTAATGTGAGTGACTATGTCGGTGACCTTAGTTCCTTTACGGATCTCCTCATTTCTAATTCGATCACGTAGAAAAACCCCAAGCATAGCCCTCTCAATCGCTCGTTGCGTGACCTTGAGTCTATTGAAGAGGCCCAACGTAAGAGACCACGTCTCAGCACAATAAAAAAAGATTAATGTAAAATGTCTGTTAAGGAGTAGTACAGGCCAAATCAATGGCCGACTTATTTTGTCCATAGACAACCTTCATGACTACCGTATGGGTTACCCATCAACCGCAGGGTTTGCATAAACGTCCTGTGCGGTTACTACGAACCCCTTGCTTTTGTTTTAAACGTGCAAATTTGATATAGTCAACTCCTTCCTCCATTTACATATAAGTTTATGTTGCATCTTATTACAAACAGGTATAATGCGTATTTTTGTTTACACTGGAATGACATAGTGACTTGTGGTTATGTGCGCACGCGCTTCTTGTCATGACTCCGTATTTAGTATCCATACAATATTTTTTCTTGGGATATTCCTAAATTTGTGCAGTTGGGAAATAAAAAGAATATATTTTCTTTATTATAAAACAACTTCGTCAAAATCGTAGGTATTATTATCCATTTTATATTCATCATTCAGGTATTATATTGTTCGAAACTATTAGAATTAGTTATTATAAAATTGGAGATTTATATATCTAACAAACAAAAAATAGTTTTGATATGATTGTTGTAATTTACGAATATGACACTAAAGTCACATAGACTAAGTATTATAGACACTATTTAAAAGCTTCACTAATATGAAATCGGCTGTCAATTTAAATAGGAAATGGAAATCCTAAAACATTAACTTTGCCTATCATAATAATAAATATGTCCTACAAACTCAGTTCTCATAGTTATCCTCACGGGTTTCTTTGTTAAAGGTACAGTTGACACACCTGTCGGTCCTCCATTTCCAATGAAACTTTTTTCTTTAACCTAAAAGATCATTTAAAACGCATTTTGAGTAAATGATAGGAAGAGCATTGTAATTTCATTTTTTGTTGCTCTCATTTCATTTTTGATGATAATTACTGCCTTAAAGTCTATTAATACGAATATGACACAAGTGTAATTAGTGTGATTTCTGTATACCAATACAATTTTTAATCTTTTGATAATAATGCTTTATTTGTTTTAGTGCACGAGTAGCAGCGTTTTTTATAATAAATTTGATCTTTAATAGGAAATGCCAATTATCTCCAATCTCGCCTGCCGAGTATGGAAATGTTGTAAGGCCTTCTCTTTATATCGAAAGACGTCCGTAGAAAGTGGACTTAAATGATGATACTATACCAAGAAAGATAATATTGCGTGCGCCAACTTACTTCGATATTATTATCTATGCATAAATTATGGTCTTATATGGGACCCAAATCAATGGTACCTATTCATGGTGTGCATTTAGTTAAATGATTCTCTGGTGTGTCGCTAACATGCCTTGGACCATGCAGCGTCAAACTTCAGACCGTCAATCGTAATATTGAAAACTATTGTGTAGCCTTTGTTAAGCACAAATCTTTAAATATTAGAATTTGTTTGACCTTTCACAGGTCAAACAAATTCTAATATTAAAATGCGCCAATTCTATATTTTTAATAAATATATTTGGTCCAGAACTGGATATAAATATATTTATAGTACAACTGTACTCACAGTACTGAAGTCGGTTTAGCAGCTGCAACTTGTGATACCAAATAAAAGTCAAATTTTCACCTTTTAACATTTTTGCAATCAATCAAATGATCTTTCCTTATATATTTTCACTGTAGTTCACTCAGTGTTTAATTTTGTCTTGGTGGGTTCTCTATTTAAATAAATATTTTTTAGGTACAGAGTCGCAGGCTCATTGGTATGGACTGTTGCCTCCTGATCAGAAGGGTGCAGTTTTCAAAGTCCCGCCACATACCAATGTGTTTTCAAATTTTCGAAAATTATATACGACCCTCTTATGGTGAAGGTAAACATCGTAACGTCGAGGAAAACTGCGCACGCCTACGATGATTAGGAACTAAAATCTTGTATATTAGATATAGTTTATACAATTGTTGTAAATATTTTGATTCCTGTAAGGGTAAACCTGGTCAAGGCGTCCAGACGTGGGCGGGCGAACACGGCGCGATCTAATCTGCAGAGATATCTTCGCCCCATAAAGTAGCCACGACGACACCACACCTGACGGATTTCTGCGACCAGTAAACTATCTGGAAATATTACAACAGTGTTACTCGTGTACCAAGTCATGCAGTTTTTAGGACACGAAATTATAGTGTACTCTATGCGTAAAGCAGCTGAATTTATGCCATTTTAAATTACTCTCAGTTTCTTTTATACCAAAATGTACGTATTAAAGTAACTAAGAAGATAATTCGTTATATAACAACACCTCTACTTATATTTATACGATGAAAAGCGTGTCCTTGTAAGAAACAAGATATGCCTGATTGTATTCCTAAATGTTGTGCCAATAGTGACCTCACTGGATAATGAGATGTAATTAGACAGTAGTCACTTCTACGTGATCACTTGCCTTATTATGCCACTATTATTCAAGAAGCTTAATTGATACTTTATAATGAT
>PQWD01001374.1:0-18646 GCA_019425675.1 Leucinodes orbonalis | reverse complement strand
TCATATATTTAAATGTAATTCATCCAATTACGATTAAAATTATTATTTATGAATGCAATTAATAAATTTGCAAAGTATAATGGGTACTAAACAACGGATAAACATATTTATGTTTTTTTTTGTCTCAACTGCCAAATGGGTCGTCAAAGCTTGTTTTCTATGTTAAATTATTTTTAATGTAAATTATTTTTACTTTTATCTTATTTGATTGTATAAGAAAATAAAATAAATTCGGATTCCGATTAGAACATTTAGAACCGATAGACACAGTCAACATCATCATCATCCTGTTCATTAAATTCGAAAGTGTTACATTTTTTTTGGCACATATGTCCACGTTTCCGTATTAACTCAAAATCAATTATTATAATTAGATCCCTAGTGAATTAATATTTTTAGTAAATAAACGATAAAGAATTCTCCTTATTCCGTTTTTTATCATATTTCCGTAGATACATAACTAACAGGATAAATCTACAATTATATACACGATTTTAGGAGGCATTTTAGCAATGCGACTTTATTATGTGTATGATGGAATAAATCTATTTTCTAGAGCTAAAGTATGAGTATGAGTAATTTTATACAAATTCTGAGGAATAACTGAATAAATAACAGTATTGATGGTACAAATTATATTAAATAAAGCCGAATAAAATTATGGTAATGAAGTATGAGCTTAAAGAAAAAATCAAGTCAATCTCCCCAAGACGTGGTACATCTCACTATATAAATAAAAAAATACTCACTGAGTTTCACATAACGCCAACTAGCCCCAAACTAAGCATAAGCGTGTAATATGGATACTAAAAAACGGATAAACATACTTATATATTTTTTTGGTAAAAAGGTACATACATACATATTAAACATAGGAAACACCCAGACCAGTACAAACTGACATGTTCGTGCACAAAATTCTGTGTACTGCCCGGGGATCAAATCCCGAACCCTTAGTGTAATAACCGACGTCTATCTAAACAATTACACCAGATAGGTTAAGTAAAATTGAGACTTTGTCCCCCAACGTTTGTCACGGTGGGGGCCATCTGCACTCACCACCAGTGGTGGGGCAAGACCAACAATTGATGTGGGCAAGATATATTTTTTTAGCGAGGATTTTATTGGCAGAAAAAATATTCATAAAATAATTACGAGTACAATGACATACGCAGCTAAGAAATGGACACTGACTGCGTGATTGGTTCACAAGTTCAAAATCACTCAACGCGCAATTCCGAGCTATGCTTAGAGTCTCTCTTATGCATAAGATCAGAAATTGTTTAATCCGTAAGAGAACTAAAGTTACCGACATAGCCCGCCGGATCAGCAAGTTGAAGTGGCAGTGGGCTGGTCACGTATGTCGCAGAACCGATGGCCGTTGGAGTAGACGAGTTCTGGAGTGAGACCGCGTCTTGGCAAGCGTAGCGTAGGACGCCCTCCGGCCCGATGGACCGACGACTTGCGCAAGGTCGCTGGTGGAGGCTGGATGAGGAAAGCGGAGGACCGGATATCTGGCGCAAAATGGGGAGACCGATGTCCAGCAGTAGACTGCGAAATGTTGAAGAGAGAAAGAATTACAATTAAATGTAATTATTTTACATTATTGTGTCAAAAACTAATTTTGTAGTTAGGTTAGTATTGACACATGATTACTAGCTGGTATTTTGCGAACCTTCGAGGCGCAAGGCCCTTTGGACCGCAAGGCTCACGTTGCGCATGCCTTACCCCGCCTATGCTCAAGAAGCTGTGAAGGACATCCGCAGTAGTCAGTACAAAAAAAACAACACGCACAAGGCCGGCGTGGTTAGTAACGGACAAGAGGGGGCCTAGTCCAGCAGGGGACTATAAGACTTAAATGACGAAGATGATTTATTTATTTATTAAGGAAACAAACAGCTTTCTTACAATTCATAGGAACAAAATATTTTATATGGTAACACATTAGCCTTCTTAAAGTTTCCAAAGACGAATTGTACATGTAATACGCTTAAGATATACTGGAGACAGGTGCCAAACAAAAAGTTATTTGTTATAATATATTTGAAAACAACAAAAAATATAATATTTTTTTTACAAGCCTGATGGAACGGCGGAAACGAGCTATCTTCTCATTGAAGATATCAACATGAGAATAAGTTACATTATCTACTATTTTGTTTAAACTTATATCTTCTGCTAAACTTATTTTGAATACCCTCAATCATCTGAATGTATTTAAGTCACAGTAAGACTGGAACTTTTTCTCGTACTTAATACAAACAGTATAATTTAAATATTTTTTAAGTTTCGAATTTCGTTTTACATCTACAACTGACTAGCACTCTGCTCATGGTTGCGTGATAAATCGGCAAAGGGATATGTTTTGTGCTGACTTTTGGCATCTGAGAAAATTAATAAAGTTTAATGTTTCTTATAAGAGTAGCTACTATTTGCCGTAGGTGACCTTTACATGGTCAATCGGAGAGCTCTGTTTTCTCAGTCGCCGTTTTGAATACTACAAATATAAGCAACTTTTGTTAGTATTTTACTATTATTTGTAATAGATACTTTCCTGAAAGGGTATGATGTGCGGGGGCAGTGAGGCGTTATATGTTGATGATGATGATGGCTAAGAGACTACTATAAAGTTTCACTTTTTTCTTCAGGATATTATTATTCAAATCCTGACTTAATTTAATAATACCCCTTTTTAAGTAATAAAAGACCGTTGTATTACATGTTTTATTATATTATAGGTAATCTGAGATCATCAGCAGCCAACAGTAAAAAACCCATACAGAGGTATTCGGCAATTACTAATTTAAATAGGCGACAGTTGCACTAGCAATTTTATTTTTAGTTTAGTTGATCTGTTACTATATAAAAAAGTTTTAAGGTGCGGAAAACACAGTCGACAAAATTGTACAAGGATACAGTAAATGGGTAACATTAAAATAACGCATATTATTTCGCATTATTGTCTTGTTTGCGTAATCGTTGGCGGTGGATCGCCGGGACTGCTCGATACCTGCGCTTAAACATTTAAGGTTGGGGTGAAACCGCAGTCAATTATTTTTGCATCACAGTAACAGCATGCGAGTGACATGCGGTATTTTTTAAAGTAAAATAAAAGCCTCAGTAACATTTGGCGCGCGCATGCGCCGTTATTATCTTACTCTGGCGTAAATGCGCCAATTTCTGGTGAGCGCGAATGTTACATCGCTTTAGTACTTAGCAAAAGCAAAAGTGAATTCTGTACTTTGTTGCAAACAAAGACTTTTTTTTTTTATAATGAAATATTAATATTTTATTTGTTCAATAAGCTAAGGCAAGTGAATTCCTATTTATTATTTGTCATGACATTTCATAATGTTTACATTGCTTACTCGTATTTTACAAAAATAAAGTCGTTATCAACACACATTAACAATCATAAATAAATGAATTTCAGAAGTAAATATTTTGGATGTTCTTCTTATCAAGTGATTCAATTTGTAAATATAAACTATGTTTCATGTTTTTCTTACCCTTAACACTATGGTGCAACAACCTGGCCATAGTTACATTTAATGACAGTGCATACAGACACCACTTTTGCTATGGTGCACAGTTTGCGACTAATTCCAAACTCCACAATGTACCACGTACACACGTAACGATTTAAACCTGAGACACGTGACTATAGCACTGTAATTTTCAGTAATATTCTTGACCTGCCGTTACATGGTAGAGTTTGTTAACGATAGCAAAAGTCATTGGATAGATGACGAAATATTTAAATTCGAGTATTTCCTTGCTTCGGAAGGCACCCTAAGCCGTTAGTCTCTGCTGCTACCTGAGAAATATAGTCAAAAAAATAATTTGATAAGAAGATTTAGACGCCCTAGACCACTATTTGTACTCATATTTGTAAATTTGGGGCACCGAATAAATAATTATTTTAAAGACCCGCTAACACGCATTGGACCACACAGCGCACGGGCTACGGCCAGGAATTACTAATACGGCTTACTTTTTATAGCCACTTATAGAATTGGTAAAATATTTATTAAGTGTCAACTGAAAAGAAACACAAACGTATAGGAGGTAAAATTTTATTAATTGCCTTATTGAGTTTGCTTTAAAAGTCGATCGGATGTTTAAATTGTGGTAAGGTTGTCACAAATTCTTATTTATATTTTAATTCTTATTTATACCTTTTTAATCCACTTTTACATATTACATGTTACAATTGTCATTACATTACCTTCGTGTTCTACTGTTCGAAACATACGGGAAAAAAGCATAGGAAAAGTTACTTTGCATGATTTCCCGGTTTTGTTTGAACATTCGTTGGTTTGATTTACTTGGTACTGAGTCCGAGCTTGGTAGGTACAACTGCAGTAATATCTCCACTTAGTAGTAATAGTGTTTTGCACTTCTGTGTTTCATGATGAGGGCACTGTAGTTAAATTACCGGGTCCGGGAGACTTATATACAACGGTGGACCTATCGCAGTCCACCGCTGCTCATAGGCCTCCCTATAAGTCTGTGGCTGCTTACGTTTTTGTATAACTTAGTCTTAAATTGTAAAGTAAAATTGAAAATAGTTTTAAACAATAGAAATGTAAATATACTTTGACGTTGCGATAGCCCTATATCCATGACGGGTGCGTGGGCGACGACACGGTCAACACATTTGTTCCGATGACGACCAACGCGACTTTATTATAATTCATTTATTGTGTACTTGTGCCGTTGTTAATGTAATGGATCTTCTGTAACGAAACTGAAGAGCTTGTTTGTGTTAGCATTTTGCAAACGTTTTATGATTAAATATTTTCGAATAGTACTAACTTAATGAATAAATGGATTTTGACTTTGAATATAAGAAATTACGAGTGTTACCGCGATATTTACGGATTTTCACGCTATTGATAAATTACAAGTATATATACCATAAAGAAACCAATAAAATTGGTTTATTATCAAGTCATAACAGTATTCATATAATAAATAAAAGTGAATACTTTTCACCTCGTAACATTGAATTATCTATTAAAATATGTTTTAAGGTAGGTAAATAATTATGGAATAGTTTTTTATATCATCAAAAACTCGACGCTCAAACTACAACCCGGAGGCAGTTAGTTGATAATTTTCATATTTATTTTATCAGTATCTAACTCAATATACTACCCATTGTTATCCCACTTGGGATCATTAGCTACAGGAGACACAACGTACCATCGCGATCGGTTGGTTTGTTGTAAACCTAGGTAGGTACCACCGCAGTGCCAGATATCGTCCCGTGAAATAGGAGTGTTATGCACTTTTGTGTTTCGTTGGAGATGAGGGCGCTGTAGCTAGTAAAATTACGGGGTATAAGAGACCTAAGATCTGGTGCTTCTGGCGACATGCGCAGTGCGGCATTGATGGAGGATAATAACTGTCTATCAGTTGTTGGTCTCCTTCAATGCCGCTCTGTCATGGTTAGGCGTATCACTTACCACCAGGCGAGCGTCCTGACCTTCTTATAACATAGAAAAACTGTTTATTTGTAAAATTAAATACTTAAGGTTTTACGATAAAAGTAACTGAATGGAAGAGATAAGAAACTCTTTTGCAACATATAAAGGTGCAAATATATTAATTTTAATAAAATGTATGTTGTGATAGCCGTTGTTAATGGTGTTAAACGGTATCAAATATACACATAAATATGTTAATGCACAATTAATTATTTAAATTTGCAACCATTACGGCACGTACTAAATAACATCAATTGCTAATGGTGCTTGTTATCAAAATGAGAGGTGTGATAAATCTCGCTGCGAGAGTTATTACAGCCACCCACTGGTGCATGGTAATGGGCCCTTGGACAGCAGTTTAGTTTCAAAAGGTAGGTTTGCAATATTTGTTCACAGATTTGAAGTCATAAATATTATATAAACCTAAACTTTCTAGCCTTACTTTGGTTAAGTGATCCTTGCCATGACATTACATTAGATCCAGTGTCTAAAGTCATTATAGGAAACTACACAATCATTATTACATCGATTTTCTACATATAGGTAGGCATAATTTCACATCGACCTTTTCATGTAATTTCACCAATCATAATGTCATAGTCAATAATAAGAACTATGCAATTACAATAAATTATTACATATGCAGCGAAATGCTCGCTTAATAAGCCCTCTATCTACTTCTTAAGGTAGCACTTTGTAGAATTAAATCGAAACCGAGTTGGTCATAAGCATTCATAAAAACTTTGTTGTCTTCGCCCTGCTCACCCATGGGATATAATTGCCGTATGAAAAAATACAGGAAGTCATTAGAGGCCAAACGAGCGGCATCTATTTCACGAGAACTGCTGGCCGCGTTCACACTGTTAAGATAGACTGTTAAATAAACAATTAGTATCCATTCTTGTTTTAGTGTAAAATTAATTTTATAATATTACAATGTTTTATAATCCGAAGTTTATAGAAAAAGCATATCAGTTAATTGGAACGAAATAAACAAATAATATTTTACGTCAGTAAGAACTGAATTAGTTTGTATTTATTCTTTAAATATATTATTGAATTTGGCTTATATTTAAATAGCTCTTACTCGGTCAGCTTAAAAATATCATTACAAAATTAAGCGTCGGTGGTTCATTGGTGAGGACTGTTGCCTTCCGATCTTGAGGGTTAGGGTTAAATCCCGCTACGTACCAATGTATTTTCGAATTCCCGGAATTATATGTACGTTCATCCGACGCTCTTACGGTGAAAGAAAACATCATGAGGAATCCTGCAGACGCCTGCGAAGAGATTAAAAGGTCGTGCATGAAGTCGGTCAATTCGCACTGGGCCTGTATGGACGACTAAGGCAGACCCTATACGGGTAGGCTCGTACCCTTCCGTGGGGACGTTTGATGAGCTGATGATGAGGATGATAATGACAAAGTCGTTAGATACACGAATCGATATTTGCTTAAAAAATATAATCCTTTTTGTTACGGGACGTTGTGAGTGGCAGCCTCGAATAGTCACTAATAAGCAATGCGTCCTCGCAATTTGACATTTCAGACATTTTAATTCACTTTTAATTCACCTTATGAATAGCGCTTTTACGCGGTTTGTACACCATTTTGTGTTCATTAATATAATATTAAGCTGGCTCGTTATATGTGGCCAGCGAACGGGAAGGCCGTTACTGCCGAGTGTCACCCATTGTTACGCGCCTCACGGCGATAACAAATTTAACGTATTTTATAAATTAACTTGAACAGAAAACAGTTATAAAAGTAATTTGTAACAATGAAAGATATTCAGACCGTGTCTTTATTCATATTTCAGACATTAGCTTTTATCAATTTCTCGAATCAGCGCTAATGGTTTGAGTTTACGATTTCTCGCATTTATATTTCCACGTAAATTGTTATCTGTTAGACAAATTAAGTAAAACAGAACGTTCTAGCACTTTATGGTTATTGCACTACATAATATTAACAATTACACACGGTTTAATTGTGTTCCGGCTAATATTTGGGACAGTTTAGTTGTGTTGTATTCAATCATGTTATAGCGAGCCCAGGATCTACATGTCACAAGGCGAGTTCCGATACTTCACCTATAAAACCTTTATGATTAGTCAAACCACTCGATGGTGCGGACGATTCATTATGGGCCATTATGCGTCGTGTTTATCGACTTACTCTATACAAGCCAATAAAATAACGAACGAGCGAGATAAGAGCTCGACAGTCCTCTAATCTCCGGAACAAGGGACACTAATTCGATTGTGGTTGTGGTCGAGCCTTTTTTGGGGTTTACGGCACAAATTGTAGCATTAAAAAAACTACAAATTGGCTTTTTGAGGGCCATTCATTAGTTCGCCGTTGAATGGCTTTGCTTGTGTCGTTTTCGCTCAATTAGCTAAACGGAAATACAGGCTGTTTGGTCGCACACGTCGCGTTGCTTAGAGTCTGAGTAGGTACTTTATTTTAGGAAAGACAAGCAATTGATTGAACGTGTGATTGTCATAAAAAATAATTCCATTTGAAGCCCCAGTTCCGTTCTTAAACATCACGATTTATTCAAAGTGTAAAAATACATAATAGTACATACGAGGTTAAATAATAGTACCTACATAAGAAACATAATTTATCTAATTGTTTCCATCAAATACTCAGGTTTGCCAATTGCCAAATTTACAATGGAAAAGATAAAAAATATACATATTTTTAGGGTTAAGCGTCTATGACAATTTATGAGTCATCAATTTGCTCATAAGGCATTTTAGGTACAATAATCACATAAAACTAATAGCGAACATATTCGATAGGTCGTAAAATTGAAATATATGTAAATTAGCTCTCTATATCAATCTATAAAATGTTAATAGTTCTTATAAAATCGTTAGAGTTGTTAATTGTATACATTTAGTATTTTATGTATTTGGTTGGCGAAACTTTTCAATTTTATTTGGCAAGTAAAATTTTAGAAAATATTAATTAATTATTAATTTTATCTGACCACCTTTCGGTGAAGGAAAACATCGTAGGGATACCTGCGTGCGTGAAGTCGGCCAATCCGCACTGGGCCGCGTGGACGACTAAGGCCTATACACCCTTTACAGGTAAGCGTCGTCTGTAGCATACATATAATTTTATAATGAGCTGATGATGATGATGACAGTTTATTTATATCTTTGGTATATGCTTACTTTAACAGGCCATAGCAGTCCACTGCTAGCTTAGGGCCTCCAAGACGATAGTGAACCGGTCACATAATTTCTACTCTCGGTAGAGATAGCACCTTTGAATTAGGTGTTACCTATTCTTTGCTGAATATTTCATGGCAAAATATCTTTAAACTATAATAATTATGTAGTAGTATTTAATAAAGGCCTGTGTCTTGGAATGGGACGTTCCAGCCACAGGCGGGTGATTATAGGAGTATTATTGCTACAGGTTTGATTTGCCATGGTTCGTTGTGATATTCTTTTATTGATTTTGTATTCAAATAACGAATTCATAGATTTAAGCTAATAAATGAATCATTTATTAGTCGGCAGTCGTATGTCGTTTGTTGTTTGACAGGTCATCTAAAAACTTTATGCCGCATTCTGTCGATAACTATGTAATGTATGCTAAGTTTTAATTAGTACCTAATCAATATATCTTCTTAATTACAATGAATATGCAAATAAGAACACAACACTTTCTATTTGGTGAGTGTTCCTTTAATGATTAAAATTTTAAATTATATTTATTAAGTTTCGCGACATTGTGAAATTAATAATCAACAGATTTTATTTGATGGGACCTGGCAATGTAAGATTAATCAGTTGGTATTATGTGACAGCTTTAACTTTATAAGCATCAATTCTCATTTTGTAAACGCGTGCGTAAAATGTATGTAAATAAATTAACGATGCATTTATTAGTTTATATATTTTGGTATTAAGTAAAAAGGAATTATAAAATGGTTTCTATTCAGACAATCAGGTGATTCAGTGTACATTGTCCAATCAAACAAACAGAAAAATCGTAAAATACTGTCTTTCATCAACAAACCCATGACCCTGGAGGGTCTCCTCATCAGCTAAACTGAAAGGTCAGACCCCGTACCACTAGGCTATGGACACAGTTGGATTTTATTTCGTTTCATTTTTAAATTAGAAAATACAAAGTAATTAAAAAAACACGCGTGGAAATCATTAGGGGAGGCCTTCGTTCAGCAGTGGACTTTCTAGGTTGTAATGATGATGATGATGAAAAAACAATATAAAAACATTTTGTTCGATCAATTAAAAATTGAGAATAAATGTCATAACCATGTATACTTTTCATCGCAGCCAGCGGTCTTTTTAATTGAACCGCGTCAAGCTTGTTTGACAGCCGTATCAGTTTTTACGACAAAATTAGGAATCATTAGTATTAAATGTGGACATTATGTATCGTTTGACGATTAAAATAATATGGACGACGGGAATCGGCTGTCATTAACATAAAATAATAAAACTAGCGTTGTTGTTTTCATGTCCTAATCTTATATACATACTAAATTAAATAGCTATAGGTAACATTTTAATTTGAATGAACTTTAATGATTTGTTTGGTACCGTAACTCCCTGGTTCTATTATATGCCTATCCCTGGTCCTATTATCCTGCATATGGCTGGCTACAGAACCTTGTTGGTTTCATTCACCTGTGAAGTGGAAGCCCTGTTTTGAGCTGTATAATATAAAAATGATTAAAGAAAGTTTTGCACATTTAATTAATTTACGAGAATGCCTGTGCAGTACGACGTTTATAGGCTGATAATAATTCTTGAATGAGTACCTACATTTATAAATTACCTATAAGACAGAGACTTTAAATCGGGTGCGATACGTGACTTCAAATAGGTAATCTTGGGGCACGGTAGTGCCCCCGCCAAGTCGAGCACTAACCAAACACTGCCGTACCATCCTTTACAGGATCCATTTCGCCGCATTTTCAGGCCCCAATTTGAAAACCTTTGAATAATACCAGAGCGCTGAAATTTTCGTTAATTAGTAAGATATATAGAAATCCAAAATTTCAAGTCTGTAGGTCCTTTAGTTCCAACGTTAAGCGAAAGCAAAGTTTCGCATTTTCGACAGATAGACACTCACTCGCTCGCTCACTCATGATCATCAAAATAGAACTAGTACTTCCCATTTACTCAGAGAGATGAAATTCGGTACAAAGTTAGGGTTTAATGGCCACATAAAGAGAAACTATAAAACTTGGAAAATCGAAGATCTGGAGTACCTGGTGACCCTGCTTAGATAACAAAATTATCAAATAGAACTAGTACTTCCCATTAACTCAGAGAGCTGAAATTTGGTAAAGAGTTAGGGTTTAATGGCTACATGAAGGGAAAACTATAAAAAATTGGATAATCGAAGATCTGGAGTACCTGGTGACCCTGCTTAGATAACAAAAGAGCCCAGCCAAACTATAAAAGATCGACATACCGCCTTTAAACAATATATGTATATTCAACATGGTGGGCCGCTTCATCCGATGTTAAAAATCGGGGGGCACGGCAGTGCCCCCGCCAAGTCGAGCGCGCTAGACCAATACAAACAGACATGTTCATGTACACAAATCTTTGTAAGTACTACCCGGGGATCGAACCCGGAACCCTTGGTGTAGTACCGACGTCTCAACCATTACACTCAATGGGTCGTCAAATATTCCTTTCAAGTTCCTACAAAAAGAAGAGAAATCCCACCAAAAACTTTCTGTAAAAAATCTAGCCAAGTCTCGATGGAGCTGCTTGATTATCTCTAAAAATTAATAAATCAAGACAAAGACGTGCCAAGTCTAAGGTTCTTTACTGCGATTATTTTATTATTATGGTAAATGTTGTGTGACTTGGCCGTTAAACATTCTTTATACGTTAGTGGCTTTATCAAGCCTATAATCGACGGGTTATTGAATCACCGTCTTCCATGTGGCAAATTTGTATCGTCAATGGGTAGCGGTTCTGCGACAGAATAGTACAATGGTGTCATGGAGCACCTGGTTTTGTATCCTTGTATACTCTTCAACGGCCAAGTCACACAACATCAACCATAATAATAAAGTAATCACAGTAAGGAATCTTAGACTTGGCACGTCTTTGTCTTGATTTCATTACTTTTTAGAGATAATCAAGCAGTTCCATCGAGACTTGGCTAGATTTTTTACAGAATGTTTTTGCTGGGATAACGAATTACACAACCCCTTAAGTTCACTAATACAAATCACTTAACAACGAATGCACGCCACTACGAAAAACGGTATTTGAGTTCGTATGGTTTCGGTGTAACGTTTTTCGTACAAGTGAAGTTACGGGGTTGTATAATTCGTTGTTACACTTTTCGAAGTCACGTATCGCACCTCATTTCAATCATAAGGAACTGACTGTTACACCAATTGTCAATAAGCACTAAATAAAGTTGAAGCCATATTGAGTTTTTTAATGTTGTATGCTATATTTTATCACTTGAAAAAGGTTCCAAGAAATTGCTTAGAAATCACCTCGAGTTATTACAAAAAAAAACCTTTCTCGCACCTAATCCAAATTGAGCGCTCTCGAATTGCGTGTTAAACATTTTATTAAAAGTGCTTTAGGCGCATACGGTTGATCACTAAGCGCATTTATGCCTACGTAGGTGACATAAAAATACCCCATTGATCGTTTCCAATACATTTAGCGTATCGTCCGTATACGCGTAGTTAAAAGCTGTGTAATAGCGTTATCTCAGGGCCGGCACTAAATTGGGATGTCTCAGCGAGGCGTGGCGTCTCTTATCAGTTTGTCGTGTTCATCTTGAGTTGTGTTAGGCTTTACTTGGGATATTTACGTCGCCAGGGTGGCGGCCTACACCGCGACAATGTGTGCAACTTATAGCGCTGCCCGCCGGTTTTGATATAGTCGAGGATATTTCTAGAAAATTCAATAGAGATATTTGAGACGATAAAGATTTAGAGATTGTTGGTCCATTGTTGTGGCTTTTACAGTGCCTTTGGTGTGGGTTCTATTTTATGGTTTAAATTTATTTGAAAATTATGTTGGTGGAGATGTTGTTGCAAAGAAAATGTTGTAAAATGGTTCTAAATATTTAAGTAACATAGCAATTGAGTTACGTGTTGTAATAAAAAAACATTTAAATTTTAAGTTCGATTTTTTTGCATACCATTCAGCCTCTAATTGTTACTTGTAGTATTTGAAGCATGCCGACTGTTTTTTTTATCTTTAGTGTATTTTTCTGTTAAATAATCAAAGTCTAGATTTCATTCTATAATTTTGTATTTTTACAGGGTCATCACTTGTAAGTGTACTGAACTCGTTTATATCACGAGTAAAAGTATTACAAACAATTCAACCTTCTTGATTTTATGAAACTTATGAAACAGTAATACACCAGTAATATTTTCGTAAGTTCAGCTCAAAAATGTATAGGTATTTAATTATCAAGTGAAAGTCTACTTATTTAAACAAGTGGCAACTTCTTAATTAAATGCAAAAGAAAATAAAAGCCATTTTGAATTTAGTTTTTTTCTAAAAGTTATAAACATTACACAGATTTCAGGATTTGAAAGTTCTTAATTATTTTCCCCATTTGAATCATATCAAGTTAAAATTTATTTAAAATAAGAATATATGAAACTATACGACTAAGATTGCCTTAGTTCAGGCATTGCTCCTTCCCATCTTGGACTATGCTGATTGTAGTTATTTGGATCTTAGTGAGATTCTCCTAAACAAGTTAGAGAGACTACAGAATTTTTGTATCAGGATAATTTATGGTCTTCGTAAATACGATCGTGTTTCTTTTTATCGTGCAAAAAATGGCTTCCTATACGCCAACGCCGTGATCTTCACGTTCTTTCGCTTTTATTCACTATCCTTTTCAATGGAGGTGGCACCAGCTTATCTCAAAGAAAAAAATAGTTTCTTACAGTCTTCTCATTATAGTGGTCTGCGTTCATCTTTAAAACATAATCTTGCTTTTCCTTCTCATTCTTCCCATTCATTTACCCAGTCTTTTGCTGTTCAATCCATTCGACTGTGGAACTCTCTGCCAATGTCCATTCGTCAGTCTCCTTCTCTAACTGTTTTCAAAAGTCGCGTAAAAGAATTTTACCTTTCAATTTAACATTATTATTATTTTTTATTTTTTTAATATTTTTATTTATGAATGTATCATATTATTATGTATGTTATATTCCTTATACCTTAATTTATTAATATAAGCTTATCTATTTGTTTTCATATCAATAATATAAATGTATTAGATATTTTATTTATGTGTAGAGTAATATATATATATGATTTTTTTTGTATATTATAATTAAATATATTTTTTATGTTTATTTATATTTTATATGTGTATATATGTTAATGTTGAAATATAATTATGTATGTATTTATAAGTTGAATTAAGCTTTTCTTACTTTGCACTGTCTTGCCCTTTCATGTTGTTAATTTTCTATGTTTGTGAGGTTGTCTGGAAGAGATCGCTCCAAGCGATAAGGCCGCCTGAATTGCATTATTTCCCTTCATTTGTTGTTAAATATGTATCTTTTTTTGGTGTGCAATAAAGAATCATATCTATCTATCTATCTATATGACATAATACAAGGACCAGTCATCTTGCGGTATTGCAATAACAAATAAAAAGTACGCATGAATTTGGGTATTTAAAGTAAATAATTAAAAAGTCATATCTTAACTAAGTAGTATCGTTCTATTGGTTTTATATTGAGAGCAGATTTGTGTAATTTGTTCCGATTTAAATGATACTTGTCTTAAGCCAGGTTGGAGTGTGTAACAGTTCCAACTGGACTACAGGAAGGAACACTAGAGCGGGCTAAGCGGCAACCCTTGCCGGACATACGTCGGTTTGATGAAGCGCTTTCTTGATACTTTTTCTTGTTGTTTTTTTATCTTATTGTCCGCGGCCCATTGATAAACGGACAGGTATACGTACTCAGACAGGCGCCAACATTCCTCGCCCCGACCTCACACTTACTTGCTGCTTTATAAAAACGGGCACACTTTTTTATATCAGCACTTTTTGGTCTTATTGCCTCCCTTTGTGTTCGTCGTGGTTGTTTGTTTTGGTTATTAGCGGACTGTAGGAAGTGGTCGAGATAAACCTATTGGGCCTAAGCGTTTTATTGTACCAATTTCGAATATCCGTTTTGGAGATATAGAAGTGTCGATGGTGGGTTAGATGCGGGTTATTTATTAAGAGATATATATGAGTATCGTCTCCATTAGCAACGTGCACTCAAAAACAATTTCGCAACTTATAGTTAATGCGCAATGGACTCTTGCCGTTCTTAAGAAATAATATAAATAAATAGCCTAGGCAACGCAACGCCAGCTAGCTCTTATTAATCACAGATTTACGTAATATTAATACTACCCTAACTATAAACACAAGCTATGTGCCTATTTGATTTGTAAATCAATATTTAAAATATATAAAACTCGGGAATATCCAGGCGCATTAGACATGCTCATGTATACAAAAACAAAACAGCGACCTTTTGGTTCGGAAGCAGCATTCAATACCACAAAACCAAAATGATTTCAGAGATTACCCGTAACAAACAGATAGACAAACATTTTGAAAATTATTATTTTGGCGTATGTATTCAATATTACAAACAGAGCCTCCAATTTCATTTATATGTATAGATAGATGAATTAATTCAAAACATTTCTATACCTACATGTGTTACAAAACAAAATTGATAGTCTAGACGTGAAGGCTCTGCTAAACCGACCAATACAAAGAAACAAGCAGAAGGCGGCAGACGTCCGTGTTTCCGTATTGTCCGTTGCAAGAAATTTATCCTTTAGTATGTTTATGACTTTTTGCTGGGTTCGTCTGACTGGAATACCTATATAAGTCCCAACCAGAGTAGCAGAAAACTTTTTATATTTTAACGTCGATTTTTTATGAAAAAACTTACATACTTAAGTAGCTGATTAAAGAAAGCAGAAGACTTGGATATCAGGCATAAAATTTGGAATGACTATGTCTAGCAGTGGACTGTGGTAGTTTTAAAAAGTAAACTATACAAGACTATCCCTGACCAGCACTGACATCAAACTAAAATGAACCGTAAAAGGCTTTATTACAATTTGGCAAAAGCAGTCTCGATGAACGAGGCGTGTCCATTATCATAAAACGTTCACATTAAATGTTTTTGCCAGGTGTTAATTATAAAATTAATGGAGTCCACCGGGTCGCCGGTTCCCCGCCCCAGGCCATAAATTAGCGAAAACAACCCGGAACTAGTCGTATTAGCATTTTATGAATGACTTATAAGAGTGACATTTTATTTTTGAAAGCAGTGACGTCATGGATGAGTGTCGCTGGCACATGATAGATAATGCCTATTGAATAACATGGATCCTAAAGATAAAAAGTCGAGCTCTTATCTCCAAATAAAAATAATGAATTGATACAAGGGCTTTATTTTATAAAAATACTGACCAAATGCGCCTGCGAGCTTTGATATATCGATGTGAAACGGAGCTAAGTGCTGTTTATGATAACATAGATAACACTGGTGATTTAAAAATCATTTGTCAATATATATTTTCTTATATCGTGATTTATGATTTTCAATTTTATTACTAATTTGTATCAAAGGATTGTTGTTATTGTATCAGACAGGTAGTTAATATTTTCAAAATACTTTCATTTGACTTTTTTAAGGGTATGAAGGCGGAATAAAGTGCCGTGAGAGGCAAGTTAGGGACATAACATTTTGCAGAGAACGGAGAGCATCGCCCTCCCATTTCATTACACCTAATTTCTCCTTTATATGTAGGTGCTATCTCAAACTCGCCTGCAAAGCGGTAAGATTATGGAAACCTTTTAACTTTCGGTGAAAAGATCCTAAGTGTAATCGACTATCGCGTCATAAAACAGCTGTAAAGTAAGAAAATAATCTACCTACTCCTGGGAACATATCTTCTCTCATAGCGAAGCCATGGGGAAATCGGCCCTCAACCCAACGCGGTCATATTGTAAGATTCAAACCGGGCTAGGCGTTGTCGTACCCTCCGAAGCACAGAATCTTCTTTATTTTCAGACAATCAGATGATTCAACTTGCAAAGTCCTAGCCAAACGGGCAAAATCGCCCAAAATGACTATGCGGTCTACCCGTGGAAGTCGAACCCATAACTCCCGACACCCAGCGATCGAAAAAAACGCTCAGCACACTTTTTATGTACATGATTTAACGACAATAGGTTCGAGCTTAGACTTCTGAACGCCAAGTGAATGTCACCGATAAAATATATTAAAGTGTCAAAGCATCCATTCAATACCGATTTTTTGTGACACAAACAACCCTGACCAAACAGTCATTGAGGAAACTTTATGAATGAGTGACCAGACCCACGCCTAAGTGTTCTTGCGAAAACGATCAACCAAATTATGGCAGAGTAAATAATTAGGATGCCTTTTCTCCAATTCTGCAGTTAATAAATAGGCCAGAAGTGGCGGGTCCCTTTGGGCGACGGGTTCGCCTATTAGCTGGCTCGAATGGTGCAATTTTGATTTATTTTAAAGATCATTTCCGGCACTAACTGACCATTTAGCGTTCATTCATGTTTTTTTGTGAGAATTCGCGGTTAGACTGTCCCATTGTTTAATGTTAATTATGTAAAATATGGGCTTTAGTTATTTTTTATCAAGTACGATTCCAAGCCATGGACATTAATACTAGTGTTTGGGCATCGTTTTGGCCCTAAGTAGGAATAGGAAACAGAAAATTGTATTAGAGTATTTTGCAATAACCGAGTTCTATTTAAGTATTTTTAACAACAAACAGACGTCGGTATCTATAATCAGCCGACTAAAATTAAAGTAATACTTGGCCATGCCAAAGGTAAAACAAATACTTCAAATATGTTAACCTCTGTTTGGCATGGTCAAGTATGATTTATTATAACTTTATAACACAAAATAAAAATCAAGATCCCATAACATACTACAAATATATTTAGAGTTTTTTTGTTTACGTTCTCATTTTAAAAGTGGATATTTTAAAATTATTATTAATGTTAAAATATGAACTTTATTAGGATAAACAAATTGAACTTAGCTAACCAGCTTGACGTTTAACAATATCATATCGGTTGCGCACAAAGAAAATTACATTCAATATTATGTTATAATTACATGTAATCTTACTTGTAACGAGATGTATTGTCTATGATACAAAGTCACAAGATAATGACATAATGGACGCAATATTCATTATTAGCGGCGTTCGATTGTGAGATACAAGCACTACAGTAATTGCGTACAACCATACGTTGTTTAAAACAATTTAAAGAAATCTTCGTAATTGTTTTCGCATGATTGCTCTGTGCAAAATTACTCATTGTTTGATATTTTTAAATAAATATGTTTTTTGTGTGGGAAGGCGGACTTTTATTAAGTTTTCACTATCCCTACCACAGATTTCCCAATACAGGAGATGGGGCAAGCCGCGTTTTTAAGTGCGACAAATGTAAGCTCAACGAGCATACACTGGCTGCCAGTTTACGCTCTGTGAGACGAGTCAAGACGCACGAATATTAGAAGAAATAACCGTTTTTTCCCAAAATGCCATCCTGTGCAATTGTAACATGCCATCATCGCAATGAATCAGTAAATTTACCAAGAAATATAATAACTTTTCAAAGGTAAGAACCGAAAAGAAATTGCGACACTGGGACTGCCTATAAACTTGGCGGCTTGTCTAGTCTAATTGTATATTCGGATGTCTGTGATCCCTACTCTTCTTAGCCGCGGGCGCTAAGAGACGGCTTATGAACCAAATTCGTTAAAACATTAACATATTTTTGTATAAAAATAACCGATATTACGAAAATATGAGTACATATTAAAAAAATTAACTTACGACCAAATGTTGTCTGAATCTAAGGGAAATGTTAATAAATTACCTAATGATAAATAATGTTATTTATTAGGTTTTTCCATAGCCACGCTGTATGTTAATACCTGAGCCCTACAGTGGGATGATAAAGGGTGGTTGATTGAAATAAATTATGTTCCTTTAAATCAACCAACATATGTGTTTAATACAAATTCATACCAATATTTATATTAAACATTTTGGCTTTTTTTATATA
>PQWD01001373.1:0-31898 GCA_019425675.1 Leucinodes orbonalis | reverse complement strand
TAGAATTAGCGCGCTACCCTTATCTCTATGGTATCCCTCATAGTTCTCTTGTTTCTTTGTTCTGTATTTACCTAAAAACGTAATTGTGTGTTGAGTAAAATCTTTTCTTGGCACAGGTGCATTGCACTTATGAGGTCATCAATTTAATGCCAATGAAAAAGTTTTTTCTTTTTAATTATAATTCTCGTGTATCGATTATATTTTGTTCTAACAACCATTTGAAAACCAAAAAATAGGTAGTCTACTGTACCTAACAGTGACACGTCAGTTTTAATAACACCCGTTAGTACTCTGTTTATAGGAAAACGCGTAGGTGCCACCCGGCCTTCCATCCCCTATGAAAATTACCACGAAGCTGTGGCGTGCAGTGGGTGTACCCTGCCTTTTTGGAAGCTTGGAATTGGATTGGTCGCAAAAATATTGATATAGTAAGTGCTTGGGCCCCTGTTTGCCATTTCTAATCGACGATGAAAGTTTCGATAAAAAGTTTCAAACAATGTTTATTTGTTAAAATAATCATAGAATTTTCAGAAAAAATAGTATATAATCTAGAACACAATTCTTTTTATTTTTTTCCCGTTATGTGATGTTATTTTATAATATAAGATAAACATTAATTTCTTTGTAAATGTGTCTTTGTTTTAGTCTTTGTTTCAGTTAGCTACTATCTGTTACACCTAAAAATAAATATTTTTAATTTGTCAAAAGACAAATAACTCGATGACGATAACGCTTAATAATCAGAGACGATCAATAAAAACGTTATTTAATGTTTAAACAGTCTAAACTTTAATTGTTAAACTTGAATTTTGTTACCAACACATTAACTTAAAATATATTTATGCCATGTATAAATGTGAAAACTATCAATTGATGAGAAAATATATATTTATATTATAAAATAGTATTATATTCGCACGCGATGTCATTATTGTGAAAGTACCTGGCCAAACGGTGAAACTAAATAGTTTTATTTGGATTTCGTTAATTAAAAGTTATGTTATTGAGTTCCATAAGTTACTAAACTGCGCAATACGGTTTTTTTCTTAGAAGAAACATCAAACTCAAACAAAAACAACGATAAATACTAGCGTTGATCCATCTTGAGAATCCATAGAAACCACCGGCCATCTTTAGATTGTGTTCTCGTTCTAGGACGATCACGAAATTTCTTTGTTTATGAATGAAACGTTAGAATCCGTTATTTATGTTATTGTGAATAACAAAACGTTTGTTGTTACCGTTACTGTTTCCTGAATCCGTTTAAGATGCAACAATTAATTGCATAAATAACACGCAAAGTTTGAGATATTACGAATTTATGTAAAAGTAAGTAAACAATTATGAAAAGTAAACACTTACCCATACAACGGCTAGAAGCCAAATAAAAAAAGAAAAGATCGCTGCCTTTGGGCGCGCTCTATCCAGACGTGACACCCCTGCACCGACACCAGACAAACTGATCGTTGTGTAGCGCAGTGCCCCCGTTATTATATCGAGTGTTATCGGCCAACAGTGACGTCCATTGCAGTTAAATAACGTTATGGCAACGTTATTGTGTTATGTGTTTTTAACCACTTTTCATGGCATTGTTGAAAATATCCGGTTTCAGTATCGTGAATTCATAATTGTTGTTAAGTAATTACCCAGAAGACTACTCAATCAACATAAGACTAATTACTCAATATTATAAGAATACTACTTCATCTACATTTTTATAAAAGCATATCTGCATATTTATTTATTGTAGCTATATATTGATATCTATAAAAAAACTTGAAATTAACCTTAATATAAGTATTTATTTATGTTATAGTTTTAAGATAATCTCCCAATGCCTTAGTATTCTAGCATTCGAACTTATGTCCAAATAGTAAAATTTTTATAAGTAAATATCATCCAAACATTCCCATTCCCATTTCATCGTATCATGACATTGTCCAGACTTTTTAAATCGTTTCTATAACTAACCTTTAAAAAAAACGCATATTCTAAGCATCGGTTTCAATAAACAACGTTACCGATAACCAGTTGTCGCATCACGCAGTGCCAAGGGGGCGTGCGTCGACTGCGACACGTGCTAGCGTGGCGTGCATCACTACTGCGCATGACCGTTTTCCCCCTACTACCAGTAGCCGCGTCAAATCAACGCACAGCTGACCACGCGTCTAGTTTTTTTATATAAATAAATACCCACTGACATTCACACAACGCCATCTGGCCACAATGTGCAAGCACAATGAGCTTGTACGGTTCTAAACAATGAGTGAACATATCCTTTATTTTTTTGTAAATTCATACATCATCATAAGCTCATTAAACATCCTCATCAAGGATCAAGGGGCACGAGCCTTCTCGTATAGGGTGTTTAGCCTTAGTCGTGCACGCAGGCCCAGTGCGGATAAGACGACTTCACGCACAACCTTTGATCTCTTTACAGGCGTACGTAGATTTCCTCACGATATTTTTCTTCATCGTAAGAGTGTCGGATAAACGTTCATATTATTTTATTAGAAAATTCAAAAAAACGTTGGTACGTGGCGGGATTTGAAACTGCGCCCTCCAGATTGAAAGGCATTAGTCCACACCAATGAGCCACCGACGCTCTACAATTATTACACATTATACATGGAAAAATTCAGACCAACTCAAACAGACATGTTCATGCACTCAATGTTTTACTGCCCGAAGAACGAACCTGGCACCCCTGGTGTCTTAGCCGACCTCGACCATCATATCGCATGTGTCATTAGATCAGATACTTCATTAAACTATGTGGACACAATTATTTAATTGCGGCTCTACGATAGAGAGTGACTTTTTATCATTATGAAGTAATTTTTGTTATTTAAAGAGCCATGAATCACTTAGGATGGTTACGGATGACGTGCCTAGAACAATGAATAATAGAGTCTAGACTACACGTTAGTCGACCAGCATAACAAGGTATCGTGATATTTCATGAATGCCAAAATAATGTTCTGAAATAGTGTTAATATCCCCTTAAGTTGTTCCCTATTCGTGTTACCGGCACGTACCGGGTCGCTTTTCTCCCCAAACATATACTCGGTCACCAAGCCCTAAGCTAATATTCAGTTTCCACTCTTTGATGCTTTAGGCTCGTTGCATAAACTTTTTTAGGCTGAGAGCCATTTGCGCCCGCCACTCGGCCTTTGAAGTTGTGCTGTGTAGGTTATCTGCTGCAACAGCGAAAAGTTCTTTTTTTATACCAAGATATTTAGGTGTGGAATTATAATTTTATGGTATCACTGTTCCAGGAGATATTCAACTAAGTGGTGAATTAGTGAGATATCGTATAATTAGCCTGTTGTCGTGACAAACAGCTGGCATCATGGACGTAGTAGGAGACTAATACCAAATCTATGCTGCATAGAACGGTTGGTTCGTTAAATTGATTGGGATATGGCGTTTTCGTGTGTTATTTGTATATAAATGAGTATACCGAATATGTATTGTTGCACGTTTCATACCACGTGTTAATTTAATATTAATGACAATAACAACACTGTTTCCTAAGTTGAAGTATATTCAATTACGTACAAGAAAATCGTAATAATGTTTTTATAACACAATACAACGTTAACAAGGGTTTTATGACGACAATAACTTTAATCATAAATATTATTGTCTTTATCTGTAAGTAATATTATTTTAATATAGACAATTACATTCAAAATACCACGTCTCTACCAAGAGTTCAAAGAGTTTTTAATCTCAAACATTTGTACAAAGAACATTCGTGATATTGATATTAATAAGTATCTTTGTATAGATATAAACAATTTTAAATATATGGACATTTAATAATACTTGAATTTTAAATACATATACAGTCATCAAAATATAATAATAAGGTTGCCTTTATTTAACTACTATATTTAAAACCAAGTCTTTTATTACTCAGTCAACCCGTTACATACGCGTCTGAGACATGGAGATTCGAGATTTGTTCACAAGTAAAGTCACTTAACGGGCAATTGAATGAGAATTGTTCGGGGTTTCTCACATGATCAGAAATTAGAACTAAAGTGACCGACATATCCCGCCGGATCAGCATGTTTAAGCGGCATTGGGCTGGACACATATGTCGCAGTATCGATGGATGTAGCAGACGAGTTCTGGAGTGGAGACCGCATCTTGGCAAGCGTATCGTATCACGCTCACCAGCAGACCGCTAGAATATATAAAAATGTAGCACAGGATACGAGCAACTTAATTAATAATAGCCCAAGCTTCAACAAATAATCCTCTACCTATACATTGTGGGGTTGCCAAGCTGAAGTGGCAATGGGCGGGCCACATAGCCCGAAGAACCGATGGCCGTTGGGGCAAAAAAAGGTTCTTGAGTGGAGACCGCGTACCGGAAAGCGCAGCGTGGGACGTCCACAAGCAAGATGGACGGATGACCTGATTAAGGTCGCCGGAAAGCGCTAGATGCAAGTCACCTCGGTCTGGTACAAATGGAAAACATTGGAGGAGGCCTATGTCCAGCAGTGGACGTCCAGAGGCTGAAATGATGATGATGCATTGTGGGATTTTATTTAAAAGCTCTACTTAGGTTAGATTACTTAAGACTTTATGGCAACAAAAGAAAGATTTGGTAATCTTTTTTTTATGGGGGTCTCTAGTTCTATGTAGAGGATTGGTTCATTTTTTTTAACCTAAATCAAATTATAGACGTATTTTGACAACCGATGAGGTGTAAGTTTTAAAATGTTGACTACTACACCAAGGGTTTCGGGTTCGAATCCTATGCAGTACTAACATCGGTCCTAGCAAAGACGGGCTATCTTTAAAAGGATTTCTATCTTAATGATGATTTTCGTGCTGATGATGATGATGATGCTTTTAAAGATTTTTTGGATTCGGCTTTTGCGTTTGAAATGAAATGTGTTTATTCAGTTTGGGTCCTTACAGAACACTTATAAATGTCAAATGAAGCTACCACTGGTTCGGACGGTAGTTTTCCAATGAGAAGGGTGAACAGTATGAAGATGTACGCAAAAGCCGAATTTGCGTTGCAAATAATACTGATCACATTTTTTGATAACGAAAGACTATCTATGACAACGATCCGTCAACCATTTACAAAATCCTGATATGCGTATCATTTTAGTATCGCCCGACGTAGGTATTGTTTGATATCTTTAGATTGGGGACCCAGATTAACCCTTTGACCGCCGATGACGCCTTGATTTTCTATTGCGTCCAATGATATTCTGTATATATAAAGGTAGATGCTCCACCCGTGCCTCAAAACCGAACCGTCAAAGATAATACAGTTTGTAGGCTTTTGTTTAGGTAAATGTACGTTCATTCGAAATATGTGAAGTGTGCTGTCGCTGCATTCGGAACACTTTTTCGATTGTTTTGTAAGCATATCACGAATCTATACTTTTTATATTGTTTTACATCATTGATTGCGTCTGGATTCCCGGCGTTCAATGGGTTCAGTCTATCAAAGCCTAAGTGACTTTATGATTACACCCTTGGCAATGAACGACAGATTTAGGATTCTTTATTTTTACGCCTTTGTTCTTGAAGATGGTGGAATAGTTATCATCAGCTCAGGAAACGTTCCCACCGAGGCGCACGAGCCAACCCGTAAAGGGCTTAGTCGTCATGTATTTTTCGAAAATTCGAATATACATTGGTAAGTAGCAGGATTCGAACCTCAGCCCTCCCCGTAGGAGGGCAACAGTCCACACCATTGAGTCACCGACGCTATAAAGTTATATCGTTCATTAATTCAATAAATGTATTTAAAGACTGGGTAACGCAGCTTATGGGCAAGCGCTTATATGCTTATTGTAAGACTAAAATTAATTATCACTGAACGTTTCAATCAAAACCTATGCAAAATTCTGTAACGTACTCAATACTGAATTGGAGACAAAATAGCATGTTGTTAAAAAATGATTCTGCCATCTCTTCAACCTATCGCAGTCCACTGCTGGACATAGGTCTCCCCCATTTTGCCAAATATCCCGGTCCTCGGCTTTTCTCATCCAGCTTCCACCAGCGACCTTCCGCAAGTCGTCGGTCCATCGGGCCGGAGGGCGTCCTACGCTACGCTTGCCGAGACGCGGTCTTCACTTCTCTCGTCTGCTCTAACGGCTTGGTTCTGCGACATACGTGACCAGCCCACTGCCACTTCAACTTGCTGATCCGGCGGGCTACGTCAGTAACCCCAGTTCTCTTACCGATTAAATAATTTCTGATCTTATCCCTAAGAAAGACTCTAGCATAGCTCGCTTTTTTTTTCTTTTTTTTTATCCTTTATAGGCAGACATTTGACCGCCATCTCACCTGATGGTAAGTGATGATGCGGCCGAAGATGGATCATGCCTGCCTAGAAACAGCCTATTCACTCTTGCCTTGAAGACGCCAGGTTGTAATGATCGGGAACACATAAGGAGGCAAAGAATTCCATTCCTTTGCGGTGCGCATTAGGAACGAGGCACCAAAGCGGGCTGTGCGGATGTGTGGAATGTCTACCACGTAAGGATGGAACGCTCGCCTCCGTCTTGTATCCCGATGGTGAAAAGGGGCTGGTGGAATTAACGTGTGTAATTCCATCGCACACTCACCGAAATGTAGCCTGTAAAAAACCGACAGCCGTGCAACTCTACGACGATGCTCGAGGCTTTGCAGCTTAGCGTCAGTCAGAGTAGGGTCGCCAATGAGCCGCTCAGCACGCCGCTCAATCGAGTCCAAAGCAGCCAGTTGGTATTTGGCTGATCCATCCCATAGGTGGCAGCAGAATTCCATACAAGACCGGACTTGGGCTTGATATAATGCTAGAAGCTGTCCTGGGGTGAAATACCGCCTAACCTTGGAAAGGATCCCAAGCTTTTTTGCTGCAGTCTTTGCTTTGGACTCGATATATTGGCCGAAGTTGAGATTGGCAGTGAGATGAACACCAAGAAGCTCTAGGCTATCAGTCACTGCTCCATTAAAAAAAAGATTAATAGCATTGAATTTTTATCGTCAGTGGCCCATTCGTGTCGATTGTTGCCTCCCGATTTGGAGGGTACAGGTTCAAATCCTGCCACGAACCAATGTATTTTTGAAATTAAGAAATTAAAATTATTTATCCAACGCTCTTACGGTGAAGGAATGGCCTAATCAGCCTTTACGTGTAGGCTCGTGCCTTACGGAGGGGAGTTTATGAGCTGATGTGATGTGATTACATTTTTTTTTGCTTATATTATTTATTTGTATTTGGCCGAATTTGAGCCTGTATAATTTTTGTTTGATATTGTTCAATTAAGGTCTCACACTCAGTAAAAGCACAGATAATATAATGTATACTATGTTAAAGCTTATTTCATCGCACTACAGTTAGGTACTTGGGTCAACATAGCGTCATATCAATATCGTTATATTATTTAGTACTATGTTGAGTCCATTAGTCATTATCCAATTGATGATAGTTAACAATAGATGCGTGCGTAAGGTTGTTAGGCTAATGTCACTGTGGACCATGATAGGCAAAGTTCATTCCTCTTTAGGCATTAAGAAATTGAATGAGGCTGACGTTAGGACTGATATTAAATAAATAATAAATACATATTTACTGACATAAAAACAGCGCCATCTAGCTCCAAACTAACCATTTAGCCTGTAATATGGGTACTAAACATACTAATATTCATCTTTTGCCCTTTGACTCGATCCAAAAGCCGACAACAATTGGAAGTCGCCCGAGGCGAGGTCAAGTCGGATGAAGTGCCTCTCTTCACTATTGTATTCGTTTAATATCGGGCTTTTTTTTCGAACTGACTACTGCTGTTGGCCGCAGACGGCCTTAACAACTTCACCGGGTAATTGGCGAGCGCAGAGGGCTCTCAGCCTTAAAATCTAACCACCGGAAACTTCGCGAGTAGTGTATACGGGTTATACTTGCTATACACTACTCGCGAAATTCCTCGCCAAGTAGTCCGAGACCGGTTGAGTAGTGTAGAGAATTACTTCGTGAACGCACTTCATGCAACTTCGGTACAAAAACCGACAACAAATGGAAGTCGCCCGAGGCGAGGTAAAGTCGGACGAAGTAAGCCGAAGTGCCTCTCTACACTGTTTTCATCCAGTGTTGCCACCTGGGTTTTAGAAAAAGAGCTTTTCAGGAAGTCAAAAAAGGGCTAGATTGAGCGTCAAAAGATTTTCGTCGTCCTAAAAATGCTGAAATAATCTTGTCATGAAGCCGTTTTTTTTACTCGTCTAAAAAAAGGTCATCATGACCAATGAAATAGCGAAAAGTACTTGTTTCCATGTCAAAAACTTCATATTTGCTAAAATTTTCAAGACCGTGAGAAAGAGCTAGATTGCTCTTTTCGGGCTAAATCGTTAAAAAAGGAGTTCACCTATACTAAAAAGTACAAAAGGGCTAAGGTGGCAACACTGTTTTCATCTAACCTCGTGCAACTTCTCGAGTAGTGTAGAGGACGTTAGGAGTTGCCAGTGTCAATCACATTCTGCTCGTTTGATACATAATTAAGAAAAAATAATAGGAGTAGTTCCCAGAAAGCTTATATCCAGTCCCTATTCGAGATACCTGCACATACCGAGTCGCTTTAGAAAGAAAGAAAAAAGAAATACCATTTATTTGCTTACAGAGGCCGCATATTACAAAAACAAAGCACATGAAATAGCTGAAATGAAAAGAATAACCTTACGATCCAAACTACACCAGGTTACACAGCCTTACTTTACTACCAAAACAGAGGTTCGAGTCTACCTCTGGGACGCCCTCAAGTTCTTTGCATAAAGTAATTAAAGATCTAAGCTACCTACGCCCGCCTCTTATCCGGGTGAAGCTATGTAGTCAAAGAAAAATCAATCCATGTACATCCATCTTTAAAGGAACCTTTTATTTAAGGGTCCACTAGCACAGAATTCTGCTCTATGTCAGTGCCCTTATCTCGCACGTGTCATTGGCCAATTGCATCATACTCCAATGTATGCTGATTAAGTCACACGGTTATACAAATAACGTTATTGCGTAGTTGATGATTATAGACAGGTTTTTTTTTTTAAATTCCAGAGGTGCATGAAATTTCTTTGTGGTATTCATAATATTTTTACCTTTAAGAATATTGGAAGTGCAGCCTCATCATCATCAGCTCAGTAAACGCCCCCACCGAGGGGCATGAGCCTACCCGTGTAGGGTGATAGGCCTTAGTCGTCCACTCGGGCCCAGTGCGGATTGGACGACTTCACGCACAACCTTTGAATCGCTGCGCATGCGGGCGCAGGTTTCCTCACGATGTTTTCCTTCACCGTATGAACGTCAGATAACGTACATACATTTTCGAAAAATCGAAAACACATGGTACGTGTCGGGACTTGAACCTCAGCTCTCCCGGTAGGAGGGCAACAGTCCACACCATTGAGCCACCGACGTTCTTTATCATTAATAGTTTTTAATTGAGCCACGATGCGTATACTGCTCTTATGTCTATCAAATACGTGACTCTTGAATTAGATCGATTCTAATAGCATCAAATCAATTTTACAAGAAAATTTCGTATATTAAAATTACGCTGTTGTTCACATAACTCAGGGCTATTTTAATTACCGATCTCTTTGGTACAGGTACGACATATTAATCGATTCGACATAGGTATCTTATCTTACTTGATTTTTCTAGGAAGATACAAAAGTCCCGTGAGAGTGGGTGTGTCTTTGCATTTGTCATGGCATCCATTGTTATATCATACTGTTGGAAAAAAGCATTAGCTGAAAGCAAATATGAAAAACTGTTTGGTTTAGGTACAGTAGCAGGTTCTTTCTAAATAAATGATTTGATTTAGTTGTAGTCACACAGAGAAATATTATGTTTGTAACTTATAAAATGTACAATGTTTGTGCAAATAAAAAATCTATAATTTTATTGTATTACAATAAAAACTTCATAGTGGCTTTTATTTATCGAATGATGTCCGAATATGAAAATAAAGCGCCTGTTCAAAACGGTAAGGCAAGAATGCGTTCGTTAGTTTTGAAAACAAAAATGTTCAGTTGGGTGTTCTGTTCTCCTTACGCTTAAGTCCCGCTAACAAAATATTTTCTACTGTTTTCCCCTCTAATGATGCTGTTATCGGTTCGCTCAGTCCTTATTTGCGTTACTTACGTGTGCTGGGCCGCGTTTCTCCCCAAACATATGGTTACCTACCTAGCCATTTCCGCAACACCCTAAGCCGAGGTTCGAATCCCGCTATGGGACACCCTTAGGCTCGTTGTGTAAATAATTAAGACTGAGAACCATCTGCACTCGCTAATTGCCCGTTGAAGCTAAAACCCACCTTCAACAGCGATAAGTTATTCCGGAAAAAAACATAGTATGAACGTAGTATATGGTGACCACAGATAGAAAAGGCAAGAGTCCTTACTAATCAACACTATCATACCTTCCATTTCAACGATATCACTATATAAACCATAGTCGTCCCGCTAGTGCCGTAAGAGGCTGCCAGGGGTGTAGAGTGTACGGGTGGACGCTCACCTTATAGTAAGTGATACGCCTAACCATGACAGAGCGGCATTGAAGGAGACCAACAACTGATAGACAGTTATTATCCTCCATCAATGCCGCACTGCGCCTGACACCCGAGACAACAGTGTTAGGTCCCTCGTACCTGGTAATTTCACTAGCTATCAGTGCCCGAATTTACACAACACAAAAGTGCATACAAAACACTCCTGTTTCACGGGACGATATCTAGCACTGCGGTGGTACCTACCTAGACGACTCAGTATCGAGCCTTACTACCTTACTGGTAATATATGATATGTATAATGTTTGCAGCGCTCTGTCCTCCTAACCTCCTTTTGCACCAATAATCTCTCTAACCAGACTGTCAAGCCTTTTCACTATTTATTTATTTTTGTAAGATTTACCTAACGTATTACAATATGCTTACAAGAGTTCACTAATTACAAATCTCCACATATGAATAAACGAATCAGTTCCAAATTAATGTCTGAGGTAACCACAACTTCACAATAAATAGGTTCTGTTACTTATTATCATCGAAGATGTAGAATCTTAACTATTGTAGATGAAGATCTAGGAGTAAGCTATAATGGGCCAATTTTAAATTTATGTCAGTGTGTGCCTTTAACTATGGTTTAATGAAAGAAAACAACGGATGATTTTTCATATTTTTATTCCCATTGAACCGTATCTCGTCTTTTTCTGTCTCAGAAGATAGATTCTAGTTCTACCAATCTAACATGATTAACTACAAACGATATCTCGTACTACGTTTAAACATACATGAATGATGATGTTTCAATTTAACCATGATCTATGTGAATGAGCTTGGAGCTCGGAGTAAAAAACATAAATAAAAAATCCCATAAATTAAATAAAAAGGAGCCATACAATTAATGATCTTATTAATATAAGACAAAGATGTTTTTTAGTTTACGATCTTAAACTAAACAAAAGCTAATGAAAGTAACTAGTTAGCTAAGTGCTCCGCCATTTTTGTTAAACTGTTGCTTTATCGAAAGCCTCAATTGTTTATAAATAACATTAATACTTGTCTATTTTCAAAAGATTATTGTAATAGCATTTGAAAATGGTTTCTGCGTATAGGCTAAACACGATGGTGATGCTGGAACTGTTTAGTTTCCAGCAGAAAGCTGGATGACCTGTTCGTTCATATCGAGGATCTCGGCGACGAACTCCTCGTCGCCCATGATGTTGGCCAGCCGGTTGAGGATGGACAGCAGCTCGCCATCCCTCAGGCGTAGCTGTTCGTTACACTGTTCTACCTCGTCAACCACTTGGTCGGGGATCTGTAAAGGTAATGGGGATAATTGATAAATATGTTATAAGAATGGTATTTAGTAATAGCTTTGGTTTAGTTTTAAATAATTGATTAATGTCTACAGACATTCTCATAGTAGTACTACCCAAATTAAGCAAGGAGCTTGTATCGTGTGTTGGTCTGAGAAAGCTTGTGAGAATTTTCACTTCGAAAATATATTTTAATCTCGAAATAACACGTTTATGAATTATATGCCTCAATGTATATAGGTGCTCACTCTCTTAAAAACAGATATCAAAGTCAATGGCAGTTATTAGTTTCGGACAAAATCCAAATATAATGGAGACTTCAACAAATCTACGAACTCAAACAAAAACGGATGTATTTCCAATAACAAAGTGTGTTACTTTGTTATTGAAAATACATCCATAATATGCATAGAAAATATCCAGACTATAACTAAAATATTCATGATTTGGTCTCAAATCGGATCTACTGTTAAAGTAAGATAAGAAGAGTTGATATTGTAATGAACATATAGTCTGAGATTTTGTGACAGATTTGTAGATGTTACAATCCATGTATGAAACACAGTTATCTATAAACATCTCTGACGTCAAAGCTTACTGGGCGCTCCATATTTCCATAAACTGGCTTATAGCCAAAGCAATGACGTCCACAGGAATTTATAACAGGAACAACATGTCTGGACTGCATTTAGCATTTAAATTCACTGGCAAAATTTGCTCACGTTTAAGCATTTCTGAACAAATGCGTCTTTATATAACAGTTCTTAAACATCTTTCAATCACAGAAAATGATGGGTTTCTTCTAATTTAATAAGAGAGAATTGTAAAATTCTAGGTGCCCAATGAAAGCCTACTCGAATTCCTGCTAATACGAAAGAAAAGCAGTAATCCATAAATGTTGTTCCTTAAGTTTATTTTTAAGTAGGAACAAAAAATGCAGTATTACCATTTTTTCAACATTTTCTACTAAACATTACGAGCCTATATCCAAAATTTACTATAATTACCTTCTGAAGCTCCAAAAAGGTTTCAAACTTAAGCTTCTTTCTCTGTTTGCCGTTGTTTCCATCGAAGAACATGGTGAACTGCACATCTTTGGGCTTCACGTTGAAGTACACACCGGCGGTCAGGCGGCCCTTGGGATCTCGGGACAGGAGACTCCTGGAAACCAAAATGTGAATATTAAAGTCTACGCACTGAATCCGTACGTAAAGAGTTTCTTAGAAACTAAACATCCAGCTCGAGTTGTTAAGCATTAAAAACTATGCTAAGTAAAGGACATGGTAAGGTTTTGTATTTTGTAACAATCTGACTTTTGAGACAGCCAAAAAAATTTATTTTGAATAAAATTTTAACTTCAGATAATCATTACTTTAAAGTAACCACCAATAACAAATTTAGAACTGATCTTGGCAATAAAGCTAAAATTACAGCTGCAACAAATACTGGACTTCTGCAGACTATTTACTTTGCTGCTACAAATGCTTTCACTTCTCTATTAAAATTTTCTACACGTAGCCAGATTCTTTAAACTTCTCTTTTTAAATGTTTTTAACAAACCTCAAGTCCCAGATCAAGTTCCTCTTCTCGGTGACCTCAACAGCCGAGAGGTAAGCCTTGGCGACGTAGATCAACGACAGGCGCTCCTTGACGACGGTGCCGCGGGTCTCCCTCTCATGCCACTCCACGTAGTTGGTGTTGTGGACGTTGTACTGGTAGTTATACTCCTTGCGGCAGTGGGGCTCGTCGGACTGCGTGAACCAGCCTGCAGAAATAAAAAAGGTAAAAAGAGTCTTTCCTAATAGATCAAAGACTTAACTTACTCTGTACCTTATTACATACAAAACTACTGATTTTCTAATTCGTTTGGTATATGGGTAGTTGACATGAGTAACTCTTGTAGACACAACATGAATAGCAAAACATTTGATAACACATGATATGCGACACTTTCTTGACCTAGTACCAGAATGCTGATAAACAAGACGCTACTTTTAAGAAGTTTTTATTTTTTTGGGATCCTATACCAACTCTGTTCTTAATGATTACTCTGTTATTAATATAATATTGACATATATTGATAGCTTACCAGTATGCGGGTAGCAGCGGTCTGTCATGACGGTGACGACACGGGAAATGTGATAACCCAAGTCAGATAAGAACACACCGGGTCTTCCGTTGATCTTCACATGGATAGCCAACATAACGTGGTCCTTCTCGGTCTCGATCAAGAAACCTTGGGGGCCAGGGCTCGATGTAGCATAGTCGACAACGTTCTCCACATTCTCATCACAGGACACCAGCATCATAGCTTTAGTAATACCAGGATACTCCTTCTCCAAGACTCTCAGGCGCTTCATCACCTCCATAGCGAGACCAACACAGGTGTGTTTATGGGCGCGAATGGGGGCATTGTATTTACGGAAGAATGTCTTCAAATCATCATCCGATGAGGCCATATACGCATCGTAAAGGGACAAGAAATTGTTGACGGAGTCGTAGTTTTCTGAGACGACGAGACGGCTCAACAGCGCCTCGGCTTTGGCGACCATCTCCTCGTACTGTTGGAGACTAAGGTTCAAAGCCTGGCGGGGTCCACCCCACCTCGGTGCCGGGAGGGGGTGGTCTCGGGGCCATGCCCCGGGGTTGCTGAGTCCCTGGCCGAGTCAGCTCAACCACTCGGCGCCCCAGCGGCCCATAACGCGGCGTATGGCGCGCTCCTCACTCGAGCTGGATGCCATGCTCAGGATGGGGTCTGCCAGGTTCCCTGCAGCCCCAGTGGCCTCCACGCCGTCCGGCGATGCTGGAGACCACTCGTCCTTACTTAACGGTTTTATATTTAACGTATCTGTGGACAAGAGTTATTTTGTTATTAATTGATATCCTTTTTGCTGTAAGATTTTTTAATGAAATGGAATTGGTAAACCGTGAAATGGATAAAATTACAGATTTTTTGAAATCTTGCCATAATTGATGAGACAAGAGTTAGAGAGTATTAAAATGCTCGCAAGGTAGGTAATTAATTTACATTTGTAAGTTATTATAAACGTATCAATACTATACAGATCTTACTACACCTAGACACGTATAACTATTCCCTATGAACTTTATATAGATGTTATTCCTAAGTAAGAGCCTAGTCCAAAGCCTTCCAATAAAAATAATAAGATGTATTCTTTAGGCGAAAAGGTTTATAATGCAATGTCCGTGAAATACAAGGCTCAATGGCCTTTAAGGTCGTTGTCGACACGCGAAAAATATGTGTTTAAATAGAAGGAGCAATGACCTATTGTCATAATGTTTTTGGCATAAGCGATTTTTTGTTATCTTTACCGATATTTAAAATAAGCCTTTGCTATTAAATTATTGTTAATTGAAGAATATAATTATGATATCACAATGATATCGTATAAGTAAGTAGATAAGTCATAAAATTATTCGAGGGGATCACATTAAAGAATAAATACAGTTCTTTGTAACTTTATTATATTTGGATGGTAAAGATAATGTATTGACGTCATTATGTTACGTTTTATAGTGGATAGTTCCAAACTTATGTATGATGGAAGTTGTGGGTTTCATTTCGGGCCGGATTTCAACATACCAAAATTATCGTTTCTCAAGTATCGAAATAAATAAATTTCAGAATTAATAATGATGCGTGCTTTCTATTCCTTACATTTTATCATTTAGAACTAATTTATAATATCTGTCATTTCGATAACACGAAAAAAATCCACATTGCCTATACTTGTGACATTAGTTCAAAAGAATAAAATTTACAAACTAAATACATAAAAACGAATATCAAACTCCAATTGTTTTATTTCAAAGACAATTTCCATATTTGGCAAAGTAAGAAGAAAATATATTTTCCAAAGGTATTTGTTTCATCAAAACAAAAGCACTTTCGTGATAAATAACACGTGAACATAATGGTCAGTGATACTAATCGCCTGTTTAATATAAAGCAAAATTACCATTGTCCCATATTCATTATCGGTTTTGCAATGAATAGCTTGCGATTATTGTTTCGACATCATAATGTAGGGGCTACTTTAACGAATTAGTTTGTAGTTTAACAAGAATAACTTAATGGCCTATAGTTTAGGGGATTACACGTCAATGTGGTTAATGTATGACTTATGAGCCGCAGCTGTATTTCTGAGTATTGAAATTGATTTTAGGTAAATGCCAATATTATAAATAGCTTTTATACTTTAATTAGAGACTATACGTGATTCTATTTGGCTCCTGTTTGCTTGATCGATCAGAGAAATGGATTTTATTTCTATATTAAAGCAACATATGTTTTTTATAGATACTATATCATTTTGGATTTTATGTTTTGGTTACTTTTCTATATTAAAACAAAACACGTAACCAACATACGCTTCTCGCGAGCTCTATGTAGAGCGGTATCACAAAACAAGGAAACCACTTATAACCCGAATTTCAAATTCAAAATGCTTAACAACAGAGCTTTAGAAACAAAATTATTGTTTAAAACGGGTATTTGTATCGTTTTTTACATCTTTGACTGTCTTGACTACATAGTTCTTTATTTCTTGGTCTATTTCGAAAATAAATTTCGGCTGCGATTCTCAAAGATTTTATTGATGAAGTCGTGATTTTATGAATGAACGATCATTTAATGCAAGCCATAATTAACTATGTATTATAATTTTGTTATATGTCTCGTTAACTAGTAGAAATTAAAATAAATATTTGAAATATGATTTTAAATGAAAAGTTTGAATATTCGCACCTTATATGCCTAGGTTACTCGAAGGTACATACACCATAGTCGCGTTTATATACAAATACCTAGTAGTTAAATGGCGTGCAAGGTCACGTACTGAGTCACCGTCCGATCGATTCATATTCAGCACTTATGTGCCTTTATGATTGCATAACTTTTTCAGTTCTATGAGTTTTCATTACCATATATCCTAATCAAATTATAAGTAATTATTACTGTTGGTAAGTATAATAAATTTTACTACAAAACGTAAATAAAAATGAATCTTTAATGTATTTTATATGACTAATGTAAATTTATAAATGTTTAGATATTAAATTTAATAAGTATTTTATTTTGCGGGGTTCGAACCCACGTTTTGTTCTCCTTGTCTATATTAAACGGATCTATCTATGGTAATAGTTTATTAGAGCCAGCCCAGATTTATGTTTAGACTGTATTTAGAGCTGATACGGTCTATAATTGAAAGAAACCTCAGTTACATGTTGTCAGTTTGTAATAATGCTTATCAGCGTTTGAAATAATCATTGTGCACAGGCTGGATAATAAATAACACAAATTTATTTGATTTTCATTTAATTCAGTGAACCCAAATGACATTAAAAAACTATTTGTTTTTTTTTACAACATTATTTGTAGCCGAATTGAAAATAATGTTTTATAATAGTTAATATGAAATTGTGCAAAGCAATTTCTTCAATACCGATGTCATACCGCCTTGCTGTAACTAAAAGATTCTTAATGTAATTTATATGGGCACATTAAAATAGTAACAACCTGTACATAATGTTTGTGTTCGATTTTCAAACAAATTGGGTCAAGATCGAATGTGGGACAACGGAGAGTGAATGAATGATAGTGGTAATGATGAATGCAATAAGGTGAACGTACCCATAATTGTAGCCTAGGACGACCGACTTCTTATGCTGAGGGTTCTTTTGTTGCGTCAGGAACGGAACTGATTGGGTCTTGCGTCCGCGCCCGCTATATAGAGCGTCCAATACGATTTCCTCCCCGCGCCCTTCACCCCCTCGCACGTCATCGGGCGTTCCATGTCGCGTGTCTTTTGCATGTGTGTGTCTGTCGTCTGGTGTCGCGTAAACTGAGGCCATCGTGCGCATGTGTGCGTAAACATGAGCCTGTCTTGCGTATGTGTTCGTAAAATTGAGCCTTTCGTGCGCATGTGTGCGTGATACACATCGATACAATGATAACCCGCATGTGTTTGTGACATGTGAGTGCATTGTTTACACGTGATCGTTTTTAGTCAGCCGAGTTTTAACTGAGCCTTGTTAGTAGGTTAATAATAGGTTTGCTAATTTATGTTTGTACATCCTTCTGTTTACTTTGTCGTCATCGTGGACCATAATAGTATGTTGTTTACAAACTTTCGCAACTTAATTTGAAAATTTTGTGTAAGTCAAAACGTATGATTCATGCAATAATTAAGCTGTAACCGTTGAGGTAAAAATTTATGGCTGTAAATTACTCATTACACATTTTCTTGTCTTAATTGTCGAAAGTCAAAACGCATGATACATCGGATAAATTGGTTTATTAAGATTTAAATCTATGGTTTAATGCATCATATTGTAGAAAGAATCAAATTCAGACGATTTAAAATCATCATCATCATTACATCCTAATATGTCCACTGCTGAACGAAGGCCTCCCCTAATGATTTCCACGCGGACCGATCCCTAGCAGTTGACATCCATCTGCTACCCACCAACTTAACCAGGTCATCCGTCCATCTGGTTGGGGGTCGGCCTACGCTTCATTTTCCGTAATAAAAGATATAAACCAAATATTTCAATATGCATGTATAAGATAAGATTAACCTAATTTTTTGTAGGTAAAACCACAGTGAAATTGGTCTGAAAATATTATAATATATATTAAAATATTTCTAAGTAGTTCAATCAAAATAATAATTTATTTCAACCAAAGGGACCTTAGCAAATACGTATATAACTCATTAGTCTTGTGCTATTAAGTACTGCTACAATTACACAATTGGATGCCATACAAGTATTTCGTACGTTTATTTAAATAAACTCATTTTTTTTCTTATTGCATGCATACCATGCATATCAACCTTTTTATAAAACACAAGATTCAAGGCCTTTTACAACCGCTTTGCTAATCGACCTTAGTAAAGAAAGTTTTTTCTCGTCCCTTTAGGCCAAGGGAAGAAATCCTATTCGGAATTTGAAATAAGAAAGATAATGTTTTTTAGGGTTCCGTAGCCAAATGACAAAAAACGGAACCCTCATAAAATATATATATTTTGGGGTTCCCCATACATTGACCTGACACTATTAATTATTTTATTAGACCTTTACGTATTTGCTGTTGTACTCACGTTTGTGTAGCTCTTGAAAAATGATATCGGTTACAAATATATATTTTTTTATTAACTGAATAGTTTATAAGAGCCTCTCTTAACAAAGTTTAAAAAAGTCATAAAATTTAAAACTTCATGATGTACATTACCATGAAATCTAACAACGAAATTTGAACGATATCTAGTTTGTAGTTTTTTTTTGTATACGTCATGTTGAACCACTATTTTCTCTTAATATAGCTGTAGGTGTCTGTAGGTGCCAAAGTAAATACAAAATATTTTAATTTTTGTTACTTTATGTTGCGGAACCCTCCACAGGCGAGTCCGACTCGCACTTGGCCAATTTTTTAAAAAGTCTGTGACGACGAAAACATTTTAAGTAGGGACACTATCTTTAATCCTCTTATTGACAGTGAAAAAAATATTTTCAATATATCACTGTCATGGCAAAGCATTATCTGTTTAGATAATGCAATACCTTTTAAACTATCTTATTGCGTATTAACTTTCTATATCACAGATTGCTGGAACATCCCGACTGTCTGATTTGTTTATGTAATAAATCATTTTTATATTATTGATTTTTGCTTACATTTCATTTTATCATCAGCTTTTATATTTGTGTTCCACTGCAGCGTCAGGTCTTCCAACACAGATTGTTTTGGGGGGTTGGGGCTGCAACCCACACCTTGGGCGGATTGGTAGGTATGAACGACTACCATCCCACGATCCGACCACTGTCGCCATCGCGGCGGACAAAGCGCGTAAAGCATCTCAGAACACACGCAAAACTTAAAGACTTCGGGCCTTCGTCGAGAGTCCCTGTAGGTTCGACCAGGCCCTATTCGCGTTACCCGTACGTATCCGGTCGCTTATCTTACGAAACTTACTAGTAGGTTCCTTAGTCCCCCCTGCAATGCCCGAAGCTGAGGTTCGCGTCTCACTCTGGTGTCCCAGAGTGAGACGCGAACCTCACTTCCCCCTTAGGCTCGTTGCATACCTTTTATTGGCTGAGAGTCATCTGCGCTCGCCAATTGTTCGGAGAAGCTGTGAAGGCCACCTGCGGCTGACAGCGATAATTCATTCCGAAAAAAGACTACCATCCTTAGAAAGCAGCCGGGACCAACTAGCATGCCTTTCGAAGCACGAAGGGACCTAAGACACTATTTTTAGTCACCTGTCCGACGGCTAACGGAGGTCCGGAATATCTCGCGCAGAATGGGGGAGACCTATCTCCATCTATCTATGTCTACGACATAGGTCGTACCACAGATTAAATAATATATACTATGTCGTACATAGGACATTGGTCCTAGGTTTAAGAGATTAAGAAGGGGGGTTTCCTTAACTCGGAATCCGTCGTGCGCCATAGTATAGATCATCATTATGTAAGCGCACTTGATATCCTGTCATCATCATCATCATCATCAGCTCATTAAACGTCCCCACCGAGGGGCACGAGCCTACCCGTATAGGGTGTTTAGGCCTTAGTCGTCCACGCGGGCCCAGTGCGGGTTGGACGACTTCACACACAACCTTCGAATCTCTTCGCAGGCGTACATGAAGGTTTCCTCACGATGTTTTCCTTCACCGTAAGAGCGTCGGATAACGTACAAATATTTTCGAAAATTCGAAAACACATTGGTACGTGTCGGGATTTGATCCTCAGCCCTCCCGGTAGGAAGGCGACAGTTCACACCATTGAGCCACCGACGCTCGTATATATATCCTGTACATGTCCTCAAACCTTCGACAATAATTGCATTCGCCTCGTGTATTATATATATTTTTAAGTATCAACCGATTCTAAACTTAATAAATTATAAACAATTCTAATAAAGTTTCATTTGTATAAAGATTTGTCTTTAGTTCGAATTCCCTCAGAAATCGAAGTACTGGCAACTAGTAGTCAGTTGAGGCGTTTGATACTTCCAGTCGTGTAGTTTTAAAATACAACTTAAGTTAGTACATCTAAAGATCTTAGGCTGAGAGCCATCTCCACTCGCCATTTGCCTGGTGAAGCTGTGTTGGTCATCTATGGCCAGCAAAGTCTACCAAAAGAAACCAAAGATGTGCAGGTATTATGCAATCAAGGTTCCAGTTACGTCTGGATTTACTCGGTTCATTGCGATGCTTTCGTGGGGCTTCTGAATCACCTGTTTCTCGGAAATGAGTGACGTCATCGTTGACGTAGGTGTTAGGGTTGGCAGGTGACGTTTGGTGTTGTACAGAAGTATGCAACTTTCATATTTAAATTACACCTTACATATGCAACTTTAGTTTTGTTTTATATAGGATTACACGAGATCATAAAAATGTGTGTTCTTATTGAACAGTAAAAAACAAGTGAAAATCGTTTTATGTAATAAAATGCCACATATGATAAGTTTTAAATTTTTTAGTTTTACTCTATCTTATTTTAAAGTACTTCATTTTTATTTCAAAGGAATTTGTGTGTCAATTAAAGCGTCCTGGCATGTTTCTAATTTCAAACCGGTCCAATTTTTTTTAGACTTGTTATAATAAATCTTTCTAAAGTATTGCGAAATCTTTCTTTAATATAGTATCGGTAGCCCTGTTTGTATCTTCAGCCCCATTAGTTCAGACGCGTGTGGGTGTGGTGGCGAAGGTCAAGTACGTACAGGCAAATTATTGATCCAACACCCACCCTGATGGGGTGGGTGGTGGTGTTGGGCATGGCGGTGTTTATAGGAATATTATCATCCTATTTTATCCAGTAGTTTTCCTAAGAGTCACCTAAATGCTTTATTTGTTTATAAATAATAATAAATAAATAATAAAAATTATCTTTATTGACATAACGGTTTATATTTCTTTCGTAGGTAGAGTACCCACAGTGTTGCCACCTTAGCCTTTTTGTAGCTAGATCTAGCACTTTTTAGTATAGGTGAACTCCTTTTTTAACGAATTAACCCGAAAAGAGCAATCTAGCTCTTTTTCACTGTCTTGAAAATATTACCAAATTATAAAGTTTTCGACATACTAACAAGTACTTTTTGCTATTTCATCGGTCATGATAATCGTTTTTTTTGACGCTCTTAAAAAAAAACAATTGGCTTCATGACACGATTATTTCAGCATTTCTAGTTTAGAAAATCTTTTGATGCTCAATCTAGCCCTATCTAGCCCTTTTTTACTTCACAAAAAGCCATTTTTTCTAAAACTGAGGTGGCAACACTGAGTATCGACCATATTTTTCACTGATGGTTAATGATATCTCCACCTTATGAGAAGAAACGAGTACTTACGATGCCAACCTTCCAAAAGGAGGGAAATTACCTTACTTTTGACACAAAGGGTTCTATCAATAAAAGTTAATACTTAGGCCTGTATAATAAAACGAGTTAGAAAGGGATAACGCTATATACTATAAAGAACGGCATCCCTTTCTTTAGAATAGGGTTCTATTTAAGTATCTAAAGGTCAACGCTTCAGTCTTGTTCTAGAAGACATACCTTAGTTATATAAATATTTGCGTCAAAAAGTAAGGTCAATATCCCTTCTACCTAAAAAGCCAATATCCCTTCTATCTAATAAAAGGTCAATATCCCTTCTACCTAAAAAGCCGTGAATGTTAGCGGGAACGATCACTCATTGTTAAAAACCTTAAGTTAAGTTTAAAAACCTTTGATTTGCGGAACAATGCACTCGAAAAGCTGGGTTGGTTGGTACCTTGGGTACAATTACCGCTTGTATAAAAGAAACAGCATAACTACTCCAGAGTTATGCGGTACCAGTACAAACTTCAGAAAATCATTAAATTTAATGTTCTACTGTAAAGCAAAGGTCTTCCAAAACGATGTCCGTTTTTTATATTACTGAGTGTACCGGACGGTCAGGCCGCTCACCTGATGCTAAGTGATACGCCAAACCATGACAGAACGGCATTGAAGGAAATACAACAACTAATAGACAGTTATTATTTTCAATCAATGCCACACTGCGCACTTTACCCGACACAACACATGTTAGGTCTTCTCTACCCGGTAAATTCACTAGCTACAGTAACCTCACCCCGAAACAAAAAAGTCACGGGACGATATGGCACTGCAGTGGTACCTACCTAGACGTCTTAGTATCGAGCCTACCACCTAGTAAATTATGAAATTTCATACCATCCTAACAAATTAATTGGGAGCAAGGCCTTGCGTGCCTTTCGAAGCACAAGGAAAAGAAAGAAAGAAAAAACATTTATTTGAACACAAATACAAAACAAAACAATTATACGAAAAGAAACCAAAGTAATAAACACGTGAAAAAGGTAAGATTAAACAAAAATATAAGACAAATGAAACAAAAACAAACACAAATGAAAAATTAAAATAAAATAAATCGTTATTTGTGGTCAATTGGGCCCTGCCTCAGCTTATACTGCCGTGTGTCATTTTCATTTACAGTTTCTAATGATTCATCAACTTGGCCACGGCAGCGCTGGTGTTCTGATAAAGAGACTCAAGATAACAATTTTCTGTCACCCGTCTGTCCGGTGATAGACAAATTCTTCTAGTTAATTAACTATTTCGTTGTTTGTTTTTGCTAACTGAACTTGAACGCGCCAACACGTTACGAAAACACGTGCATGAGTTCCTTATCATTTTGATGGTCCATATATCTGTATATCTCAAGATCATATAATTCAAAGTTGCCAACCATCGAGTGCTGATTGACATAATAAGATTCATCCAAGTTATTGTCTCTTTGTATGTCAGTTTTATCACAGATTAGATTATTATTTTGAAGTCCAAACTGCGTTTTACTAGGTTTCAATGGTTACTATCAGGATGCCCTGTCCAATTGACATTATCTTTCATCTTTGAGACAAGATATATATGTGTCTACAACGACAGAGTTATAGCACGTCATGAATTGTTATTAACCGCTTTATATACCTGCTTATCCAGTTAGTATCTTTGTTTTTAACTTATAATACCTAAGGGTTTGTTAGCTGATTATGCCCTCCGACGCGATGGACCGACGACTTGACTAAGATCGCTGGATGAGGAAAGTTGAGGACTGCGAATGGTTAAAAAGAGTAAGAGAAGGATGTAATATTAACCTATCAAGACTCATGACTTTACTCATGACCTTTTTTATGTTACCAAGTGTACGTGACGGTCAAGATGATAAGTAGTCACCTGATGATAAGTGAAACGCCTGATCATTACCTTTGAATAGATTCGAAGGCGTGCGCAGGTTTTCTCACGATGTTTTTCTTCATCTAAGAGCGTCGGATAAACGTACATATCACTTCAAAAATCCGAGAAGACATTGGCACGTGGCGGGATTTGAAACTGCATCCTCCAGATCGGAAGGCAACAGTCCAGATCAATGAGCCATTGACGCTATCAAAATATACATATTTAATGTATAATCAAATGTTTACTTCAATGTCAGATTCACACCTGTTTTTATAAAAATAACACCGTATTTACTAAACTCAATAGCAATTTTGCATTAATTCTGACTCAGTGTTTTATTAAAAAAACTATATTACATTCATATTACATTTGACAATTTTAAACCAAATTCTTGTCTTAAACGGGTTTGTTTACAAATAATAAATGAAAATTTTATCAATGGAAACTGCGCAGTAAGTTTTGTAAACACACAGTTGGAAAATTACTCGGCACCTCTAGAACTTATCGTATGCAAATGTATGCTGTATTATTCTCTAATTCAACACGATAAGGTACTTTTTTCGTTGTCCGTACAGGATTATTTGGTATCACACATTGAATGATAGTTTATTTGTGTGTGAAACGTCCTCGTGTGTTTGTTGGTTCGTCAAAGTGTGCCGAATGTTTACGAGAACAGCTGTTTGATAAAAGTTGAGTTTATTGTAAATTCAAACTAGAATGAGTCAGCTGTTCTTTAAACCAAAGTTAGAAATCACTACCATTTAAAGACATTGCAGGTTTAAACAGTTGATCTGTAAGTAAAATAGAATCATTTTTAATAAAATTATACAAGTTCTCTGTAATAATGTTAATGATAATATTATAAAATTAATCAATCCGTTTATCAAAAAATTGGTATAAGTAGGGTAATATTCGTGAGCCTGACCTTTAACTATAAAATTTTGGGAAAAATGTCTACAGTACATTTTCTAGAANTACGTACAGGCAAATTATTGATCCAACACCACCCCCTGATGGGGTGGGTGGTGGTGTTGGGCATGGCGGTGTTTATAGGAATATTATCATCCTATTTTATCCAGTAGTTTTCCTAAGAGTCACCTAAATGCTTTATTTGTTTATATTTCTTTCGTAGGTAGAGTACCCACAGTGTTGCCACCTTAGCCTTTTTGTAGCTAGATCTAGCACTTTTTAGTATAGGTGAACTCCTTTTTTAACGAATTAACCCGAAAAGAGCAATCTAGCTCTTTTTCACTGTCTTGAAAATATTACCAAATTATAAAGTTTTCGACATACTAACAAGTACTTTTTGCTATTTCATCGGTCATGATAATCGTTTTTTTTGACGCTCTTAAAAAAAAACAAACGGCTTCATGACACGATTATTTCAGCATTTCTAGTTTAGAAAATCTTTTGATGCTCAATCTAGCCCTATCTAGCCCTTTTTTACTTCACAAAAAGCCATTTTTTCTAAAACTGAGGTGGCAACACTGAGTATCGACCATATTTTTCACTGATGGTTAATGATATCTCCACCTTATGAGAAGAAACGAGTACTTACGATGCCAACCTTCCAAAAGGAGGGAAATTACCTTACTTTTGACACAAAGGGTTCTATCAATAAAAGTTAATACTTAGGCCTGTATAATAAAACGAGACCCAAGCGTTGATTTTTACTTAAATAGAGTTAGAAAGGGATAACGCTATATACTATAAAGAACGGCATCCCTTTCTTTAGAATAGGGTTCTATTTAAGTATCTAAAGGTCAATGCTTCAGTCTTGTTCTAGAAGACATACCTTGTTATATAAATATTTGCGTCAAAAAGTAAGGCCAATATCCCTTCTACCTAAAAAACCAATATCCCTTCTATCTAATAAAGGTCAATATCCTTCTACCTAAAAAGCCGTGAATGTTAGCGGGAACGATCACTCATTGTTAAAAACCTTAAGTTAAGTTTAAAAACCTTTGATTTGCGGAACAATGCACTCGAAAAGCTGGGTTGGTTGTACCTGGGTACAATTACCGCTTGTAAAAGAAACAGCATAACTACTCCAGAGTTATGCGGTACCAGTACAAACTTCAGAAAATCATTAAATTTAATGTTCTACTGTAAAGCAAAGGTCTTCCAAAACGATGTCCGTTTTTTATATTACTGAGTGTACCGGACGGTCAGGCCGCTCACCTGATGCTAAGTGATACGCCAAACCATGACAGAACGGCATTGAAGGAAATACAACAACTAATAGACAGTTATTATTTTCATTCAATGCCACACTGCGCACTTTACCCGACACAACACAGTTAGGTCTTCTCTACCCGGTAATTCACTAGCTACAGTACCCTCACCCGAACAAAAAAGTCACGGGACGATATGGCCTGCATGGTACCTACTAGACGTCTCAGTATCGAGCCTACCACCTAAGTAAATTATGAAAATTTCATACATCCTAACAAATTAATCGGGAGCAAGGCCTTGCGTGCCTTTCGAAGCACAAACAAAAGAAAGAAAGAAAAAACATTTATTTGAACACAAATACAAACAAAACAATTATACGAAAAGAAACCAAAGTAATAAACACGTGAAAAAGGTAAGATTAAACAAAAATATAAGACAAATGAACAAAACAAACACAAATGAAAAAATAAATAAAATAAATCGTTATTTGTGGTCAATTGGGCCCTGCCTTAGCTATACTGCCGTGTGTCATTTTCATTTACAGTTTCTAATGATTCATCAACTTGGCCACGGCAGCGCTGGTGTTTCTGATAAAAGAGACTCAAGATAACAATTTCTGTCACCCGTCTGTCCGGTGATAGACAAATTCTTCTAGTTAATTAACTATTTCGTTGTTTGTTTTTGCTACTGAACTTGAACGCGCCAACACGTTACGAAAACACGTGCATGAGTTCCTTATCATTTGATGGTCCATATATCTGTTATCTCAGATCATATAATTCAAAGTTGCCCAAACATCGAGTGCTGATGACATATAAGAATTCATCCAAGTCTTGTCTCTTTGTATGTCAGTTTTATCACAGATTAGATTATATTTGAAGTCCAAACTGCGTTTTACTAGTTTCAATGGTTACTATCAGGATGCCTGTCCAATTGACATTATCTTTCATCTTTGAGACAAGATATATTGTGTCTACAACGACAGAGTTATAGCACGTCCATGAATTGTTATTAAACCGCTTTTATAACCTGCTTATCCAGTTAGTATCTTTGTTTTTAAACTTATAATACCTAAGGGTTGTTAGCTGATTATGCCTCGACGCGATGGACCGACGACTTGACTAAGATCACTGAATGAGGAAAGTTTAGGACTGGCGAATGGTTAAAAAAGAGTAAGCGAAGAATGTAATATTAACCTATCAAGACTCATGACTTTACTCATGACATTTTTTATGTTACCAAGTGTACAGGAGGGTCAAGATGATAAGTAGTCACCTGATGGTAAGGGAAACGCCTGATCATTACCTTTGAATAGATTCGAAGGCGTGCGCAGGTTTTCTCACGATGTTTTTCTTCATCTAAGAGCGTCGGATAAACGTACATATCACTTCAAAAATCCGAGAAGCATTGGCACGTGCGGGATTTGAAACTGCATCCTCCAGATCGGAAGGCAACAGTCCAGATCAATGAGCCATTGACGCTATCAAAATATACATATTTAATGTATAATCAAATGTTTACTTCAATGTCAGATTCACACCTGTTTTATAAAAATAACACCGTATTTACTAAACTCAATAGCAATTTGCATTAATTCTGACTCAGTGTTTTATTAAAAAACTATATTACATTCATATTACATTTGACAATTTTAAACCAAATTCTTGTCTTAAACGGGTTTGTTTACAATAATAAATATGAAATTTATCAATGGAAACTGCGCAGTAAGTTTTGTAAACACACAGTTGGAAAATTACTCGGCACTCTAGAACTTATCGTATGCAAATGTATGCTGTATTATTCTCTAATTCAACACGATAAGGTACTTTTTTCGTTGTCCGTACAGGATTATTTGGTATCACACATTGAATGATAGTTTATTTGTGTGTGAAACGTCCTCGTGTGTTTGTTGGTTCGTCAAAGTGTGCCGAATGTTTACGAGAACAGCTGTTTGATAAAAGTTGAGTTTATTGTAAATTCAAACTCGAATGAGTCAGCTGTTCTTTAAACCAAAGTTAGAAATCACTACCATTTAAAGACATTGCAGGTTTAAACAGCTGATTCTGTAAGTAAAATAGAATCATTTTTAATAAATCTCTCGTTATGCACCAGATATCCCGTTCTCTGCTTTTTTCAACCAGCCTCCACCAACGACCTTTCGCAAGTCGTTGGTTCATCGGGCCGGAGGGCGTCCTACGCTACGCTTGCCAAGATGCGGTTTCAACGTCAGCTCATTAAACGTCCCCGCCGAGGGGCAAGAGCCTATCCGTACGTGGGTGTATAGGCCTTAGTAGCCCACGCGGGCCTATTGCGGATTGGCCAACCTCGCGCAAGACCTTTGAATCTCTTCGTAGGTGTGCACAGGTTTCCTCAAGATATTTTCCTTCACATTTTTCTTCTCCTCAGAGGATACGGGCATCGAGTTGATTACTCCTTCCCGGGACTTCTCAACGAGTTTCGGGTCGTTAGTGATGGGTCGAATAATTCTGTATAGAATGCTGGGCCATCCTCAGCGCGGTATAACCCACTGAGTGAGACCCATAGGAGAGGCCCTGCAAGTGACCTACGGGCGTGAGGTGGCCTATACGGCGCTGGAGGACCTAACGTGCCAAACTAAGTACAGAGTCATCTTTCTTTTGTGAATGCAAAGAAAAAATTACTATAAAGTCGATAAATAATTGAAAGTTCTCTACTTTTACCCAATGATATTCTGTATATAAAGGTTATTACGCCTTCAGTGCCTCAAAAACGAACCGCCGAAGAGAGTACAGTTTGTACTCTTTTGTTTAGGTAAATGTAAGCTCATTCAAAATATGTGTATGTGTACTGTCACTGCATTCGAAACACTTTTTTCGATTGTTTTGTGAGCAAATCACGAATATATACTTTTTTTACATCATTGCTTTTACCTTACTAATTCGTTTCACAATCAATAAATGTATCATAAATACATATGGATTAGTTATATGTAGTCGATTCCAGCGAAATATATAGATCGCTATTAGGTGATAAAGCCGCTAATGGTACCCTTATCCAGTCAGTGTTTCACTTGCTAGAGCATTAATCAATATCACAGATAACGCTATAAAATTTCATATCATGTTACAATCCACATTTTGTACTACATATAACCAGTCAGGTTGGCCGAGTGGTCTAAGGCGCCGGACTTAAGTTCCGGTTCCCGCGAGGGAGCGTGGGTTCGAACCCCACACCTGACATTTCAGGGGAACTAATTTTGATTATATATTTTTCAAACAATTCCATGGGGCAGTTTCCATATCAAGGTGACATGGTTCAGGTGGCAGGTAGCTGATGGATGGTTTATAGGCCCCCCTGGCAATTCTTTAATGAAAGCCTAGTTTCTTTTTTATTTTTTATGAATCATAAAGTGAAAGGAATGTCATGTGTGATTGACCAATCGTAAAGATCACAATGAGGGTTCAATTTAAAGTTGGTAGTTCAAGTATATTTACGTTTATGGATGATCTATTATGTGAATACGGTTGCTGGTAGAGACTAAAATAGTCGACTTGCGTCAGCCCAGACGGCAAACGCGTGGCGTTATTTATTCGTCTGGCCGCGTTCAATGCTCGCGAAAATCAATTCCTAACCTGTGCTCATCACAACATAGTATAAAACAAAGCAGTGGCGTGCACCCCATATATGCAAATAAGAAGTGCAAACCCTGTGCATTCAGACAACCCGGATAATCTCCACCATATCAAATGATTCCCACATATTCACCCATTTCCTCTACAGATTTGAAACCATAGGCGATCTGCTGTCATCGAAAGCACTCAATTTGACAAAAATGAAAATTATTTATTGTGTTTGCGACAATTGTCACTTTGCATACCCTACTCATAATATTTGTGCACGCCAAAAAAATTAAACTACGCAACGGATTTTGATGCGGTTTTGTTTATTAGACTGATTGGAGAGGAAGGTTAAGTATATATTAACATCAAGTATTTTGGAGTTTTGTAATGTGATGTAAATAATTTCAGTTTTTTTCGCTTATATTGCAAACGCGGATTTATCAATATTTTGATAAATCCGCGTTTAACGTATTATTATACGTTCCCAGTTTTTCTGTAGTGTATTTAGTATATGCATTACACCCGTGCAAAGCCAGGGCGGGTCGCTAGTATTTTATATTATCTGTGCCTATACAATATGAACAGTGACGTCTGGAGGTGGAGCCCGGCAGTTGCGTAGCGACGACCAACCTTCACGTGGGCGAAAGGGCTTAGCGAGGCCCTATCACAATTTTTATGCGTAAGAAGTATAACTACTGTAAACCAGTAATATTTTTTAAAATCTATTAACTATTACATGTAAATAAAATTTCTGTAATAAAAAAATGGTTATTTAATTAATAAAAAGGACATATAATAAGCAAACACTTTTAAAAAAATGTCTTTCAGTATGATTTTTCCGGGTAATCTCCGAAACGGCTGGTCCTAATTGGACGGGACTTTTTTAGCAGGAAGCTGAATGTCATAAAGAAAAACAAAGGCTACTTTTAGAAAATATTTTTAATTTTAGAAAAATCATCCAATATCTTACCGTGCGGCGGCTGCGCGTAGCGTGAGTAGCGCGCTATCAAATTATATTTACTGCGGAAGAATATAATCTTATACCGCGAGTAATACCGCGGGGAATAGTTAGTACAAAATAGATTAATTTTTGCTTACATTGATCAAGACCACTTTACCGTCAGTATATCGCATACGTTCGTTAAAAAGACGCTTTGTTAACACAAACTTAATCCTACGTGCGAAGCCTGTCCCTCTGGGCGCGAGGACGAGGTCGGTGGTCCCCGTCGGTTGCCCACGTCTAGCTACGCCACTGGAACTTGGGTCGCGAACCAAAGTTCACCTCGCATGTGTAGTTATTGGACAATACTGTCTGGTAGCCCTGGAAAGTTCATCCAATGTAGGGCTGCCAACCGTCTCAATTTTCCCGGATTTGACCTAGTTTGAAGGGCAGCTGTGGACTGTTAGGAGCATTTTTACGTTTGAGGCCATGACCACAACTTTATGTTTGGAGTAGTGTTCCAGTTGTTTTTTTTGTAGTAAATTTTTGAAAAGTTACGTGTGGGTAAATGACAAAACTCTGTAACCAATGATATAAAAAGTTTAAAAGAGTGACTATCGAGTGTCTTGACAGGTCAAAACGCCAAAGCGCTTTTGTCCAAGTATTAAAATTCATTTATGTGCTTTATTATTTAGTATTTTAAATGTTTTTTTTTAATTGTATTTTTTTATTTATTTATTGCATTCCAGATGACATAGATGTTACATAAACAATTTACATAATATACTATCTAAACATCATATGGACCTTTACAGGCATAGCAACATGGAAGTCAGAGTCAGAGTTTATTCTTTTTGACGTTCAAAAGTGCTTTTTGTAAGCCTAATCCGATTAAATGAATTTTGACTTTGACTTCTCGAAGATCCTACTTATTCCGAACCGGTGGTAGAGTCATAAAAAATAGAATAATAACAAATGACGATTCAGAAGTATCTGTAAAAGATTTATTTGAATTTAGATATTTTGTTTTGCTTTGTTTTGAATGTAGGTATTTGAGTACTCCAGATTTTTTTTGAATTTTTGTCA
>PQWD01001371.1:0-25985 GCA_019425675.1 Leucinodes orbonalis | reverse complement strand
GTATGGCTAGAGATGTGAATGGTAACGACCACTTTGCGCGGTCCTTGATACTTATTTACTTTATGCTTTAACTTTATGCGTATAAAAACATAAATATAGTGGAAATGTGTTTTTACTCACTATAAACCGTAAACTGTTATCAGTTACTCCGAAGCAACACAGAGTCGATCGCATTTGAGTGAATCCGTGCTAAGGATGGGGAATTATCGTGGTCCATTCAGATAAGCCATTGTATTGATTCTTGACAAAGCGTCAATCGAGTAAGATAGCGGCCAGTGTCGTTTGGGTTCTCTGCCACTCATGTAAGGAGTGAAAACTGCGTTTCATACTTGAAATTTGGTCGTGGTACGTCATATGGACGCTCATCGGCAGAGTACGCTTATCTTTATCTAAACATTCATTGTTTGTACCGACGCCATGAGGATGTCAGCTTAATCACTGGGTAGCGTTTGTTGATGTCGCACTGTGAATAAGCTTACCTTGGTGGAGCATATTCCTTGACTATGATGATGGCAACATGGGTGACAGACTCGACGTAGATACGTCCAGCGTCCAAAAAAGCCAGCCCGTGAACGGCTGATTGTTGGTTCTTGCCTCCCAAATGAGTATGTGGCGAAGTATCAATAGCAGTATGTTTTATTATCATCAGCTTACTATACGTCCCCACCGAGGAGCACGAACCTTATAAGAGATTTCCTAAGGATTTGGGGAACCAACTTTTCTTAAATGTTAGAATCGGTTTTTCTATGGTTCACGTTTTAAGTGAGTGCTGTGAAAGAATATATTGGATCATACCTACCGTATTAACTTTAAAAAAAGAAAGTGTAACCGTGCTCGCTGAGTCGCAAACTTGTGACATTGACAGATATGCAATAGTTTAAAAAGTGAGGATGTTGTATATTGAGATTAATTGAACACTAATCTTTTGGGTTTTACTAGGCGGTTGCAGAGATCTTTGGTTTGCGCCTAATACATATCGCATATTAAAGCATTTAAACTCACCACTGCTAACTAAATATGCAAATGTTGATTTTTGAAAGCATTATCTAAAAGAAGTAATTTATAAAAATATATGAAACAGAGCGTCAATACAATAAACATTTATAATGTTATACTAAAAACAATAAAAGCCTTAATCCTGCTTACTACTTAGTTCAAATTACGTGTTTTTTGCATCTACATGTAACTCGCGAAGAACTATTCGTAGAAATGACAAATTGTGTTGATATCAACAGAACTTTCCTTGCCTCGCTGTGATCTTGTCATGCTTCCAACCTTATCTATAATGATAGTACATGCCCGGCATTCCGAGCACATATCGCCGCACTGCGTGATACAAGAGATCGATAGATGTTATCATATCAGTGGGATAAACGTTAAGTGTAATTCCACAGAACATAAGTCGTGGATAACCGCCAATAATTTTAACGTTGACGAATGTAAAGTTAAAGCGGCAAATGAAACAGAGATTAAGCCAGTCAAGATTTAGGTTAATATTACAGCATAATATGTATTGTATTGAGGAATACATTATAGTAAGATTAAACAATTTTGACACTTTTAATATTTAGTTAAGCGAAGGACCGGGATATCCAACGTAAAAAGATTGCAGAACAGTAAGATTGAAGAGAGATTCCTAAATATTTTACACCTATGTAAGAAACAATTGCTAATTAGCTTTAGTACGTATCTAACTATAATTCAAAAATAAATGAATTTGTATATTAAAATATAGTTAAGCTTAGATCATTCTAGAAAACCTTGATTTTGCACAGATCACACGTAAAATAAAATTTAGAACTCTACAAAATAAAGAGAAAAAAAGGACTCCTGGTAGAACATAGATAAGATCTGGATACGTGTGGCATGAAACAGTTGCTAGGCAAGACTATGTAGGCATATACAGTGAAGTTATACCCTGTACACCGTGAAAATAAGCGAAAAAAACCGCCTGTTTCACCACCAGACTCTGTTTAGTTTTTGCTATTATTTTTAGTTTATTCGTATTCATATACAATCATGTATTCAGCTAACACGTTCTCGGAAACTTGGAACGTCTTTACTTATATCAAAATAGTTTATATTTAAAGTTTACTTTTTAGACCATTATTTTTTATTACATATTGTTGTACAGTCAATTATCAATCACTTGACACATAATTACAAATATGTATGAAATGCTTTGTAGTACCATAAGCGTGACTGAGAATACTCCTCTACGATCCAAGAGAGACACGAATTCATCCTTAATAAACGCATGCTGTGCCCACAGACATCGCGGAATATAAATTGCTGGGACAAGCCGCCAAGTTATATAGGCAGTTCCGCACGTGGTCGCATTTCTTTTTTTGTTGTTACCCTGAAGAAAAGTTATATATTTCTTTGTAAATTACTTAGATTCATTGCGCATGATGGGCATGTTTACATTGCATGCGGAATGGCAATTTTGGCAAAACGGTAATTTTCTTTCTAATTATTCGTGCGTCTTGACTCGTCTGCGCAGAGCGTAACACTGGCAGCCTCAGTGTAATGCTCGTTGAGCTTACATTTGTCGCACTTAAAAACGCGGCTTGCCCCATCTCCTGTATTGGGAAATCTATGTCAGTGCCCTATTTCAATGCGGTACATTTACAAACAGAAGTTGCTCTTCAAAGTAATCATAAAAAGAATAAAGGTAATACATTTTGGGATGTGATTAAAAGAAAACCATGTTTTTGCAAATACATCAAGCACTTACTTCCGATCGGTGAGTGGTCTGGATTTTTAAGACTAAAACTCCAACTTCTGTCATACAGTTCGTCTCCGAGCAGAAAATATACCGACCCTAACATAGACCCTTTATAAGAAACCTTTATCAATTACGTCATATTCAATATCAATGGTCAAATAAATACCGCAACGGATAAAATCGAAGTTAACTGAAATTGTAGCTTGAATTACAAACCGCATCGCACTTTCTATTTGTTAACCAACAAATCGTATCATGTTTTGCGGTCTTGTACTGTTATTAATGACTTATATATAATACGGAATATCCTAAAACTCCTGAAGTTTTATTGCAGAAGGTCGGCAATAAAGCATTCATAGTCGGCAAGTACCAATGTCATTTCGAATTTTCGAAATTATATGTACGTTTATCCGACGCACAGCTCTTCGTTGAAGGAAGACAAATCGTGGAGGAAACCTGCACACGCACCTGCACCTGCACCTGCGAACAGATTCAAAGATTGGTGCGTGCAAAGTCGGCTAATCTCTACTGTAGGCCCCGCGTGGACGACTATGGTCTATACACCCTTTACGCGTAGGCTCGTGCCCTTCAGTGGGGACGTATTATGAGCTGATGATGATATGTAAAAAAGGTGAAATTGAATTATTCGTATTTGATATCAGATAGGAATTTAAGATAGTGATAGTTAATCGTGATATAGACACTAGTATTTGTATATCGAAACACATAAACAGAAAAACCGAAATTTTTATGGGCGGGCAAGTATACGTACATTGGTACGTGTCGGGATTTTGATATCAGCGCCTCCGGAAGAGGGCGCAGTCCACACCATTCGGGAGCCACCGACGTTTCTACATATACTTTATATATAATAATCATTGCACATAATTGGATGTAGTCTAATATTAGATATGTAAGCACAATGTTAGCAGCAATGACGAATAACATAAGCGTCTATTTGTTATTCCTTAACAGACCACAAATATCGGATGGAATTTATGGAAATGCGTAACACAAGCGTAGGTTAATAAAACACGAGAGAAATTTCAGAATATCTATTCTGGACAAAGTATTGTTGTATTAGACACAGACTAGGTGGAAATAAACTTTACATAATTCACCTATGAACGTCCTTAACCGCAGCTTTTTAAATGCTTATAGAATGCTTTCTAGGGTTAGAAAAAAAATAAAGGAACGCTCCGAGGATAAACGCGGAATAGATCCATGTTTTTACATTGAACTTGCTAACAAGATGATGTTGTATTTGAAAGTGCATTTAAACATGCAGTTTAGCTTAGAAATCTCTTAACGTACCCGAACAGTGAACCGATTTAGTTCCTATATAGCATGGAAAAAGGCTATTATTGCAAAGCCAGATAAATAGGTCGAAGGAGGTGGCGTAACCTTTTGGATCAGTACCGTTAGGTCCTTATGGCTGCTTGTCTAGAAAGAAGCATGAACTAGGCTTGAATCTTGTCGACGATCACTATATGCGAACAACTCTTGCTATTACTTAACGTACTCCCCAGCACGAACTGATGAGTTTTTCTGAATATCTTTAAACGGCTCAAATGACAAGATTGGTTGTGTACTTATTTCTTCAGCTGATGTCAGTGAATGTCTCACGCAGGGTCTAAGAGATATTGATGATCGTGGCGGGAGAGTTAGCTATATAGTTGGGCAGAATTCTGAGTTTCCTGAAAAGCTGCACAACTTTTAGAGCGAACTCATAAATGGTGCGGGTCACAAAAGATCTTTAGGTCGAACCTGGCTACAGGTCTGTAAAGCCTGAATATCTCCGGAAATTCGAATAATATAGCACGACCGCGCCTAAACTCGGGTGTTGGTCCATGGAACATTCTTTAAAATGTTTGTGTGTTTTGTATGTTTGTTCAGGTTATGCTTCTGAAATGGTTGGAGAATTGGGACGGGTTTTTTGTTTGGGCACTTGATGGTAATATCATAAAAACTAGGCTAGTCTTTTTATTAAAAAATTATATAATGTATTACGATCGAAAATTAATGTTTATTCCACGCAGGGGCCCTGAGCGCGCCCGTTTCGGTCTTTGGCTAAGCTTAACTACGCCATAACGGTGACTAAATCTAAGCGAGTTAGGTTAGGTTATCAATAAATTGTCTAAAAAAAAATATTATTTTCGGAGTTCTTAACACCATATAAGGTAAAATCTTTGTTTATTTTCTATTATTGCCCCGGTTTTTGTTTAAATAATGCGGTAAAGTATATTACTAAAATATTTTACTATATTCTCATGTTTAATTAAAGCTGAATTAAAAATCATCCTCTAAAAAAGGGTATACACGATTTGACGAATATTTATGTATTAAAATCCTTATGTTTGTACTGGCTCAGCGTATTTCAGTGTTTATAATATATTTTTACATTAAGTAATCGGGTTGAAAAACAAGGCTGCATTGTTGAGTTTGGTTGGGTACTTCTTTCTCAACAAGCCCAACCACTGGAGGCGTTTTTTTTTCAAAGGCATCAAAAAAATGGTTGTTGTGGGTGTGATAAGCAGAGTTGTCGAGGGGTGAGGTTGTCTTTTTTGGTGGTGAATAGGTTATTCCGGTGTACAATCTTAGTGAATGGTGTTTAGGTTGTGAGAACATAACCACCTAATCCGGCACTGGGCTGCGATGTGGAATTACGGCCCAATCCCCCAATTTTTAGTAATTCTTTTACGGGGTTTTAATTTGTTGTGACAAGTGAAGAGTGCGCTGGAGTTTTAAGGCGGCGGCTTTGCTCCGAAACGGTTTGACGGATAAGCACTGCGGTCATGTATTACTCCCAAACTTGGAGACTTGTGATGGTAATGGACCATCAAAATGATGATCAAATTTGATAGACAGAGTCAAAATCCATTCATATCAATTTACTTAACGCAGAAAACACTTTTGAACTTAAAAAACATGGTCACAATTACAATAAAACATATTTCATAATACTAAAGTAAATATGAAAGTTTTGATGCTTGGAAAAAGCGCTTCAGTGGTTGCTTGTTTGAGAAAGAAGTACCAGCGAACCAGCAATCGCAAGCCTTTTTTTCAACGATTATAGTAATTTGTAAACTATATTATTAACGCTGGAAATACTGAGCAGTACAAATGAGGAATTTTTTTAATCTAAATATTCGTCATGGTGTAGTACGCTTTTTAGGGGATGATTTTTTATTCTAGTTTTAATTAAACATGGATATATTAATATTTTAGTAATAATATTACGTTATTTCATAAAGGGCATATAGAAATTAAAACACAGATTTTACTTATATGGTGTTAAGAATCAAAAAAAATATTTTTTAGGATCAAATTTTATTGATACGTTAACCTAATCGCGTTAGTTTAGGTCACGTTATAGCGCGTTGTTAAGTAGCCAAGCCGAAGAGGCGCGTCCGGGCTAGCGTGGAATAAGCATTGATTTCTTAACTCATATAGTATTTTTTTAAATAAACATAGCTTAGTGTTGTTGTAGTGATTATTACGATCAGTTGCAATCAAAAAACGCCGTCCTAATCTGTGCACATTTCAGAGATAAACTGCGAACAACACATACAAACACACAAAATTAAAATGTTATTGTGGACCAAACCGGGTTTAGGCGGTGTCGTGCTATTATTGATTTGCTGAATTTCCGGGAGATATTCAGGCTTTCAGACCTTACAGAGGTGACTTAAAAGACTTTGTGACCGCCCTATTTATGAGTTGTCTGAAAGTGTGGGTACGTTTCAGGTAAACTCAGAAATTCTGCCAACTTTATGATTCTCTCCGACGATCGATCATAGTCTCTTAGACCTGGTTGAGATTCTGAATTAGTGGTAAGAAATAGTAAATCTGTCATTTGAATTGCGTTTAAGAATATTAGAAGCTCATCGGTGGTGGGAAGTAGCGTTATAGTCATAGAGAGTTGTTTTAGCTATAGTGAATCGAATCCGGACAGTTGTCAATGCCAGTGTCATGTTCTTTATTTTTTCCTTTCTAGACAGAAGCAGCAAAGGCCAAGGTACTGTCAAGGTTTACGTCAGCTTTGACATTTATGCTGTTTGCAATAATAGCCTTTTTTCCATGTATGGAACTATCGGTTCTGTAGGTGTACTTAAGAGATTAAGTTATTGCATGTAAGAATGCATTTCAAATACAAATCATCTTGTTAGCAAGTTAAATGTAAAATCGGATATCCGCGTTTTCTCGCGCCCGTTCCTTTATTTTTTTTCTAACCCTAGAAACATTTTAAGCTATAAGCTGCGTTAGGACGTTCAGTTGAGTTGAGTTATGTAATTTATTTTCGACTTAGTTGTGTCTAATACAACGAATACTTTTGATCAGAAGATTCGTGATTTCTGGGTGTTTTTATTAACTTACGCTTTGTTAGCGCTTTCGCAAAATTTCCATCGATATTTTTGGTCTGTTAGTCTAACAAATGAGCTGTATTGTTTAGGATGCATTGGCAGTGCTTCATATGTAATGATTTACGTTATCTCAATATGTTTGCATTTGGATTATTAGTATAAGTATATGTAAGACGTGGTGGCTCAATGGTGTGGAACTGTTCGCCATCCTTGGGAGGGTGGGTATAATGATCCGGACACGTACCTGTCGTATATTGCTGATATAATTTGGTTTCTGTTTATGTGTTTCGATGATACATACTAGTGTTTATATACGATTATATCATATGTAAAATTCCTATCTGAATTCAAATAGCGAGTATTCATTTTCACCTTTTTTACATATCATATCAGCCTCATATAGTCCCCACTGAATGGGCACAGGAGCGCGGTAAGGGTGTTTGCCATAGTCGATCCACTGCGGGCCTAGTGGGCTTAGCCGATTCACGGCAACAATCTTTGAATCTGTTTCGCAGGTGCAGGTGGAGGTGCGTGGTGCGGTTGTCCTCACGATGTCGTTTCCTATCACCGAGAGCGTCGGATTAAACGTACATTATTTCGAAAATTCGAATGACATTGGTACTATGCCGAACTATGAATGCCTTTATGTAGCCGAGCTTTGCATATAAACTTGGTAGTTGTTAGGCTTTCGTTTTATATGATAGTCATTATATAAAGAGTAAGACCGCAAAACATGATACGATTTGTTGGTTAACAAATAGAAAGTGCGATGCGGTTTGTAATTCAAGCTACAATTTCAGTTAACTTCGATTTTATCCGTTGCGGTATTTATTGACTATTGAATATTGATATGACTGTTTTGCGATTGATAAAGTTTCTTATAAAGTGGTACTATGTTAGGGTCGGTATATCTTCTGCTCGGAGGGACGACTGTAATGAAGTAAGTTGGATGTTAGTTTAGTCTTAAAATCCAGACGCATACACCGATCGGAAGTCAGTGCTATTGATGTATTGCAAAAACATGGTTTTCTTTGTAGATTCACAATTCCCAAAAGTCGTATTCTTTATGTCTTTTTATGATTACTTTGAAGAGCAACTTCTGTTTGTAAATGTACCGCATTGAAATAGGGCACTGACATAGATTTCCCAATACAGGAGATGGGGCAAGCCGCGTTTTTAATAGGTGGACAAATGTAAAGCGCTTCAGGGGAGTAGCGATAGCATGTGCTGCCAGTTCGCTCTGCGACGACGATCAAGACGCACGAATATTATTGAAGAAATTACCGTTTTTTGGCCGCAAAATGCCATCCTGTGCAATTTGGTAACCTGCCATGCATCGCAATGGACACTCAGTAATTTACTCAAAGAATATTAACTTTTCTCAGGTAAGCACAGAAAAGAAATTGCGACACTGGGACCTGCCTATACTTTGGCGGCTTGTCCAGTCTTGCATAGTTGTAATATTCGGATGTCTGTGGGCACAGACATGCGTTTATTTAAGGATTGACGTGTCTCTTTGGATCGTAGATGGAGTATTCTCAATCAACGCTTTGTACTACAAAGGATTTCATACATATTTGTAATTATGTGTCAAGTGATTGATAATTGACTGTACAACAATATGTAATAAAAAATAATGGTCTAAAAAGTAAACTTTAAATTAATATTTTGGATATAGTAAGACGTTCCAAGTTTCCGGAACGTGTTTAGCTGAATCAGTTGTATATGTATCGAAATAAAGCGTAAAAATAATGAGAAAATAAACAAGTTCTTGTGAAACAGGTTTTTTGGCTTATTTTGTCACGGTTTTTTGGGGGTTTTATTTGGGTGTAGCATTATCCTTTGTGTGTTTCAAAAAAACTGGTTGAAATATGCTACATGAGTTTTGCCTAGCAACTGTTTCATGCCACACGTATCCAGATCTTATCTATGTTCTACCAGGAGTCCTTTTTTTTCTCTTTATTTTGTAGAGTTCTAAATTTTATTTTACGTGTGATCTGTGCAAAATCAAGGTTTTCTAGAATGATCTAAGCTTACCTATATTTTAATATACAAATTCATTTATTTTTGAATTATAGTTAGATACGTACTAAAGCTAATTAGCAATTGTTTCTTACATAGGTGTAAAATATTTAGGAATCTCTCTTCAATTCTTACTGTTCTGCAATCTTTTTACGTTGGATATCCCGGTCCTTCGCTTAACTAAATATTAAAAGTGTCAAAATTGTTTAATCTTACTATAATGTATTCTCAATACAATACATATTAGATGGCTGTAGATATAACTAAATCTTTGACTGGCTTTCTTCTGGTTTCATTTGCCGCTTTAACTTACCTTCGTCAAGTTTAAAATTATTGGCGGTTATCCACGACTTATGTTCTGTGGAATTACACTTAACGTTTAATCACTGAATATGATACATTATCGAATCCTCTTGTTGAACGCAGTGCGGCGATATGTGCTCGGAATGCCGGGCATGTACTATCATTATAGATAAGGTTGGAAGTATGACAGGATCACACGAGAAGAAAGTTTTGGATTGATATCAACAAATTTGTCATTTTCTAGAATGTTCTGTCGGAGTTTCATGTAATGCAAAAACGTAATTTGAACTAAGTAGTAAGCAGGATTAAGGCTTTTATTGTTTTTAGTATAACATTATAAATGTTTATTGTTTTGACGCTCTGTTTCATATATTTTTATAAATTACTTCTTTTAGATAATGCGTCAAAAAATCAACCTTTGGATGATTTAAGTTAGGCAGTGGTGAGTTAAATGCTTAAGAGAATGCGAATATTATTGGACGCGAACCAAGAGATCTCTGAAGCAGTAAAACAAAAGATAGTGTTAATTAATTCAATATACACATCCTCACTTTTAAACTATTTGCATATGGTCATGTACAAGTTTGCGACTCAGCGAGCACGGTTACACTTTCTTTTTTTAAGTAATAGGTAGGTATATCATATATTCTTCGTGAACTGAAAAAGTCTACATTTAAGAAATTGGTTCCAAAATTTGGGAAAATTCTTATAAGGTTCGTGCTCCTCGTGGGGACGTATAGTAAGCTGATGATAATAAAACATACTGCTATTGATACTTCGCCACATACTCATTTGGGAGGCAAGACCACATCACCGTCACGGCTGGCTTTTTGGACGCTGGAGACTATCTACTCAGTGTCACCATTTGATCATCATATGTACAAGGAATAGCTTAGTAGCTATTCACAGTGGAATCAAAACGCTACAGTGATTAAGCGACATCTATTGGCGTGGTACAAACAAGAAGTTTAGATAAAGACTTAAGCGTATCTGCCGATTGAGGTCATCGACGTACCGAAACCGATTGTCATTAAAAACGACAGTTTTCCAGCTTTAGAGTGATAGTGTGCAGAGAACGAATACGCTTGGCGTATATTATCTGATTGACGGTGTCAAGAAATACATGCTTAATCTGAATGGGACCAGATTTCCATCTAGACGATTCACTCAAGATTGCAATGCGGACTCTGTTGTTGCTTCGGAGTAACTGATAACAGTTTACGGTTTATAGTGAGTAAAAAACATTTCCACCTTATAGTTTCTGTTTTTTGTATATCGGCATAAAGGTAAAGCATAAAGTAAATTAAGGTATGTCAGGACCGCTGCAAAGTGCGGCGTGTCCCAATCTCATCTCTGTCTACCCTCCTGGGACCCAGGCGTAGTCGTTTATTGTAATGTAGCGCATAAGTGAACGCGGCTGGAGTCGCTTCCTAGTGGTACCTAATGTCTTAGTGCCAGCAGATCAGGATAACAAATGTAGAACTGAGACAAGCGCCAAAGTTATAGGCAGGTCACAGTAGTCGCAAATTTTTTTAAGGTTTGTTACCTCAATGCATCTCATGCTCATTAAAGCGTCCCCACCGAGGGCGAGCCTACCCGTGTATTGGGTGTTAAGGCCGTAGTCGTCCGACAGGCGGGCCAGTGCGGGATTGGACGGACTTTCACCACAACCTTCGATCTCTTCGCAGGGACGGCTGCATGAAGGTTTCGCTCACGATGTTCCTTCCCGTGAAGAGCGTGCGGTAACGTATACATATATTTTTCGAATTGAAAATACGTTGGTACGTGATGGGTTTGACCTCAAGCCCTCCCGGAGGAGGGCAGTCACAACTTTAGCTGAGCCACGTACGCTCTTACCTGTGAAAAGATATTATGAGTTTCTTGGTAAATTTAAGTGATTCACTGCGATGATGGCATTTGAATTGGCAGCAGGATGGCATTTGTGGAAAAAAAGTGGTAATTTTCTAAAATTCCGTGGGCGTGGTTGGATATTTGTTCACGAGCGTAAACTTAGCCAGTGTATGCTCGGTTGAGCATAACATTTGTCGCACTTTTTAAACGCGGCTTGCTGCCCATTCCTGTGATTGGGAATCGTGTGGTTACGGCCTTTTGATACATCATTTCGATTAACTACAGATGCACATGACGAAGAAATATCTAACCAAAAAATGTAATATTACGCGTCATTAAAAGCTACAACAGATCGAGATGCGCGAGCGAGCAGTACTACTTGCATGTAACGGCGCAGTGGCTTATGAATGAAAATTCTGCCAAAACCGACGTATGGGCAGACTTTTGCGCGGACACAGTTTTGACCTGACCATTGCAGAATTATTTGAAAGATATCAATAATAGTAGTTAGTCATTATTTTCAGAAACGTTCACGTGACGCATTTGAGTTTATTTAACAAGATACATCCTCGCTTTGTATTGAACACTTGAAATTTATCGTTTGTTCTGACAAAATTATTATGCGCAGAAGTTGTTTTCCAGGCAGTGGATGTCAGCCTGTAGGACTAGTGAAGTTGCTAACTTATAACAATGTTATGTTAATAAGTTAATGTTGATTTTACTCGATAAGTTTTTATTGCTGTTAGTAGGCAGAGCATGGCGGCCTATCTGATGGTAAGACGGTAACTACCTGCCGACCGCTCAGCCAGACTGGCAATCTATAGTCTAGAGAAAATCTATTCCTTCGAGTAGCAGAGTTCGACAGATGGAATTCAATGCTGTTTTAAAGTGACACTTATAATAATTTGACGATCTGCCTACCCTCTGGACCAAGGCGTAAGCTTTATTTATACGCATAAGTGAACGCGGCATGGAGTCGCTTACCTAGTGGTACCTAATGTTACGCCCACAGACATCCGAATAACAATTAGACTGGACAAGCCGCCAAATTTATAGGCAGTCACAGTGTCGCAATTTCTTTTCGGTTCTTACCTCATCATCATCAGCTCATTAAACGTCCCCACCGAGGGCACGAGCCTACCCGTATAGGGTGATTAGGCCGTAGTCGTCCACGCGGGCCAGTGCGGATTGGACGACTTCACACACAACCTTCGAATCTCTTCGCAGGGCGTGCATGAAGGTTTCCTCACGAGTTTCCTTCACCGTAAGAGCGTCGGATAACGTACATATATTTTTCGAAAATTCGAAAATACATGGTACGTGTCGATTTGAACCTCAAGCCCTCCGGTAGGAAGGCGACAGTCCACAACCACTGAGCCACCGACGCTCTTACCTGTGAAAAGATATTATATTTCTTGGTAAATTTAACTGATTCACTGCGATGATGGCATGTTCAATTGCACAGGATGGCATTTTGGAAAAAAAGTAATTCCTTCTAAAATTCGTGCGTGTTGATTTGTCTCACAGAGCGTAAACTATAGCCAGTGTATGCTCGTTGAGCATACATTTGTCGCACTTTTTAACGCGGCTTGCCCCATCTCCTGTATTGGGAAATCTGTGGTTACGCCTAACTTTGATAAACAATTCACTAACTAGATGCACAATGACGAAGAAATATCAACCAAAAAATGTAATATTAACGCGTCATTAAAAGCTACAAAATCGAATGCACGAGCATACTACTATGACATGTAACGGCGACGTGGTTATGAATGAAAATTCTGCCAAACCGACGTGATGGGCAGACTTTTGCCGCGGACACTTTTTGACCTGACCATGACAGATGTAGTCTTGAAAGATATCAATAATAGTAGTTAGTCATTATTTTCAGAAACGTTCACGTGACCATTTGAGTATTTATTTAACAAATAATCCTTGCTTTGTATTGACACTTGAAATTTATGTTTTTCTGACAAAATTATTATGCCAGAAGTGTTTCCAGCAGTGGATGTCAGCCTGTAGGACTAGTAGTTGCTAACTTATAACAATGTTATGTTAATAAGTTAGTGTTGTTAATCGATAAGTTTTATTGCTTAAGTAGGCAGACGAGCATGCGGCCTATCTGATGGTAAACGGTAACTACCTGCCGCTCAGACAACTGCAATCTATTATCTAGAGAAAATCTTCTTACACTTCGAGTACAAGTCGACAATGGAATCAATGCATGTTTTAAAGTGACACTTATAATAAATTGACGACCCATTTGGTGTAGCACCAACCTAAGGGACGTTCAGTATTACGTAACGCAATTTTGAAGATTTCTGACCCCTCCTCCCTTGTAACGCACCGTAACGTTTTCTTACTCCCCTCCCACTCTCTAAACGTTACGTAACATCAATGCAATCAACAGATTTTATTTACAATATAATCTAGGATTCCCCGTAAAATATAAAAAAAAAGGTTTTGCACTTGCAAGAACAAAATAAAAAATGACGACCAGACTAATACAAGGGAGTCCCGTAAACGTAAATAAAAGTTGCCAATTTTGGAGATTAATTCCCTAATTTTTTATTTAAAAAAAATTATGTTACGTAACGTGTTGTAAGAAAGACCCCCCACCGCCCCTGTAACGCATCGTAACGTTTTAAAAGACCCCCCCTACCCCCAAATTGCGTTACGTATTACTTGAACGCTCCCTAAGGTCCGGTTCGATTCCCGCAGACAAACATTTGTGTTCATAAAATGTCAGTTTGTAATGGTCTGGGTATCTATGTATATATATGAAATGTATAAAAAAAATTAAGTATGTTTATCCGTTGTTTAGTACCCATAATACAGGCTTCACGCTTAACTACGGATAGATGTCGCTGTGTGAATGTCAGTAGATATTTATTTATTTAATCAGTTAAATTTTGAGCTAATAATTTTTAAACTATCTACCTATATATTGTTTTCAAAACATCCGCTCAATCTTACTATGATAAAAACTGGCACTACATGATTTAACGTTTTAGTTTCGTACCAAAAGATCTCTCCGTCCGTACCAAAATGCGTGTTGACTGCATAATACGGTGTTTAATTGCAAAATGGGGCTTGGCTATTCGATAGGGTTGCTAGACAACCAAATAACTAGTCGGCTTAATTTAACAAAATCATTTACTAACTTGAGCGTCGGTGGCTCATTGGTGTGGACTGATGCTTTCCGAACTGGTGGGCGCAGGTTCAATTCCCGCCACGCACCAATGTCTTTTTCGAAATTATATGTGTTTTACGGTGCCGACGCTCTTACGGTGAAGGAAAACATCGTGAGGAGACCTGCGCAGGCCTACGAAGATATTCATTCTTGAAATCGCCCAATCCGCACTGGACCCGCGTGGACGACTAAAGCAATAACCCTTTCTTTATGAAAGTTGATGAATTTACTCGAATCTAATGAAGAGTGATGCAAAAACTGGATACGGTATTAGGACGTTACACGTGAGTGCTATAACCTGATTATTGAGTAAACAGTGTTGGTTTTATCGAGAGAGAGAATGAAGTTATCGATGGCGCAAAAAGTCCTCCTGCCCCGTCTCCATATTTCCTTTCCCTCACCTATTATCAGCTTAGCGAAGTTATGGTAGCTCCTTCAGAGTAAAAAGTGTCTATTGTACAACCATGTGATTTAAAAAATATTAAATTATTTGGGCCAGCCCTACGAATTCGCGTGCCACAGGCGGAATGGTGCGCGCGCGCCGGTTTCACTGCGCCCAAATGGCTAGAGGCCGTGAAATATAACGTCTGACTGTTGAACTGAGTTACCGTAACACGGTTAACTATGTGATGACATTGCTGAAGGGTTAATTAAGTGCGCTATTGGGTGGGAAATGTTCCCATTGATATCAGATTCTCCCGATTTTGTAATTCGGGTTTTATAGAAAAAAAGCAGTGTATTCCGACCGGGGTAAAATGGGAATAGATGGCTGCCATTCCTAAACTCAAATTCTGGCACTGCTTGGTGACCGCAGTATGAATAGGAGAGAATAGGTTGTACTTTATAAAAAATCTGCTTTAGTGTTGTTCATGATGATTTTTATCTGCCTTACCCATGGCAACCCATAATATCATTACGACTTAGCCGCTTTGGGAAGCTTCTATACATTGGTGATAAAATCGGTCCTTGCCCTCTTGAGATCCATCTAGTTTCATACGAAACGTGTACTTAATACTGGTGTTAATTATAAAATCGATACAGCTGTGGGCGCACCGTTTGAAGGAAAACACCATGGTGGCTTGTTTATTTATCAATTTGGATTAAGCTTGGGTCTAACTGACTTCTGATGGCATCGATGTGTGTTTGTCTTTGACACGCTAAAAAGAAGAAGACTGAATCTTTAGTTTTGTCATCCATGGTCAAAAATTCGTCGAAAATTATACAAATATGACTTCTATTAAGTTGGTAAACATTTAGATGAAGGTGTACCCTGTTTTTATTGACCCAATGTTTTCAATACATTATTCAGACTAAACTAATACACTACGGAAATGTAGCCAAATGCTTACAATTTTCAACAATGCTAGATATAATAATGAATAGAAAAACCCCATTGACATTATACCGTTGTGTCCTCTAACGCAGGGTTGCCACTAGGTTTTCAAAAATACCATCATATAGTCTTACTTAAAAAATACTCAGGGCGATCGTATAGAAGATTTTGTACACCATACAGACTTGACTAGGCCTTCCAATATAATTGCGGATTTTGCACATTCGAGTTATTACTGGCTGATTCAGTTTGTATGTTGGAAAGTCGCCAGGACCGTCTGTTATTCGGCTTTAACATGACATAAAATGTCACAGAATCTATATTTTTTCGTGCAGCCTTACCGGGCACAAAATATTTTACTTGATTGAATGTCCGGATCAAAATAATGAATGAGTCAGTCCGGAATACAATATTGTATCAGTTACTGTTTCAAATATTTTAGGTTTCAGGCTTATTTATTCACATGCAACGCATTATGCCGAGGCCAAATACTTAGTCTTGAACGCCTTTAGGCTTATCATAAAGTGTTTTTTAGGTTGAGAGTAATCTGTTCTCACCACTAGCCGCGGAAGCAATGAATTATCAATCTTCATTGAAGAGTTCCGGACCGTAACCCGTCAAGCTGATCCAATACGTATTTTTTATATCATTAAGTGATTGAAGCAGTAAGGTCGCTCACCTGTGGCAATTGATATGCTTGGTACAGTCTGGCAACACTGCCTTGTACTCGTCACCGAATAGATGTTAGTCAAGCGATAGATGTTAGTTTTTTATGTTATTAGTGTACAGGACGGTCAGGAGTCAGGACACTCACTTTGTGATACGCCTGACTATGACAGAGCGGCATTGAAGGTGACCAACAACTGAAAGACAGTTATTATTCTCCGTCAATGTCGGGCGCTGTGTGACTAGAGAACAGATGTTAGGTGTCCTAAACCTAGTAATTTCACTAGCTAGAGTGCCCTCAACACGACACACTTTTATCACGGGACGGTATCTAGTACTGCTGTACCCACCTAGACAACGTAGCATCGGGTCTACCATCTAATTTAGGTAAGGGAGCGTTCAAGTATTACGTAACGCAATTTTTGAAGATTTCTGACCCCCCTCCTCCCCTTGTAACGCACCGTAACGTTTTTCTGTACTCCCCCTCCCACTCTCTAAACGTTACGTAACACTCAAGTGCAATCAACAGATTTTATTTACAATATAATCTAGGGATTCCCCGTAAAATAAAAAAAAAAGGTTTGCCAACTTGCAAGAACAAATAAAAAATGACGACCAGACTAATACAATCAAGGGAGTCCCCGTAAAACGTAAATGAAAAGTTGCCAATTTTGGAGATTTAATTCCCTAATTTTTTATTTTAAAAAAATATGTTACGTAACGTGTTGTAAGAAAGACCCCCCACCGCCCCTGTAACGCATCGTAACGTTTTAAAAGACCCCCCTACCCCCAAATTGCGTTACGTATTACTTGAACGCTCCCTAAGGGAGTTGCCAAAGCCTGATTTGCTAATAGCAACCTTAATAAGGTTGACAGCCCTAATGTGTGATATCATTACCAGTTCGATGACTATGTTAAACATATTCCGGTGTTTTTATGCCGGTGGGACGAGCATGATGTCAGAGACCTGCCTCAGCTTGATCGCAATCATCATTTACTTTGTTGGTCGTGTACAATTAAACAATCAAGTGATGGATGGGTGACTCTTGTCGTAAGCTCACGATAGGAACTCACGATTTCGCTATTCCACGAAACTAGATGTTCGTGGAACAGCGAAAATTCCTCTGTCCTAGTCAGTTCTGGTATAGTTCAGTAATACTATTTACAAACTTGATTGTAATGCTTACCTTTAACTAGTACAAGGATTACAATCTTTCTTCCTAGATTGTTTTATACCTTATTGTCTTCTATTTGAATGAAAATTTTGGTATATTTTGCTATTATAGAGACGACAAAATAAGTTTTAAAAAATTTCAATTTGTAGTATATTCCACGTTTCCAATGTGCCTTGGATCCCATAGAAAAATACCAAAACATTCTAGTTTGTTTTTTGTTTATCCAAAAGGCTAAATATGTGTTATAGAGACACTGGTCCCTATTCGAAAGAATATTAAGAAAGATATTACCACGTTACCGGTCCCAGGTAAAATAACAGCAAAAACAAGGCATTTTAACACTCAGGTGCGATCCGGAAACTAACTATAACAATAAACGTGTCCAAGCACTATTGCCGTTAATCCAGTGTTTCGGCGAAGTGCGGCCGGCATGTGGCGGAAACAGCTGCGCACGCGCACCCGCGCGTGACGCCATCTGTTGTGCGTTATGGGAAGTTTTTGCGCTCTTTACTTAAAGACAATTATGTCTGGAGTACCTATTAATATAGTAGATTCATCACATCAGCTACAAAGTACACTAATTGACTATCTATTTTCTTTGATTAAGGATAGGTTTGCTAGGTCGTCAGTCTTAAAGGGCGGACAGACTTGTTGATTTGGCCTAACATATGGGTAAAAACCTCTGCATAGTTGAGCATTTTATGTATAAAAAGACACTCTTTCAATGTTTCAAAACCCGGACAAGCCGTAGATTTTGGTCGGACGTGAAAACTCTTACTACGGCTTTATCCGGACGCCCGGGTACCCTTACTGAGGGTACCTCCCACGCTGGTCTAGTGCCATTTAACAGAACCACAGAGCCTTATGCTTTGCTCAGTAGATTCTGCAGGCAGGTGATGTGGGCTTGATCCTCAAATATGGTGGCCGAGATCCATTAAATCCATCCATAAGAGTAGTCGCACAAATATCGGAATAGGCCAAAGTCAAATTGTGTATTCAAAGCTAATATAGCATTATACGAAAGTGGGATCATAGTATGCCAATAAATGCTAAGTCTCAGTACGAGTGTTTAGAAATTTTGCGGGAGTACAATTTCTTTTAAAATTTCTGCCTGGAATAACATATTAAAAATGTGATATTTCGGTATCTACACAGACGGTTTTGTACCCTCAGCTATAATATCATGAATTTTTTTGCTGTACTTTCTCATTTTAATTGGCTGTCTCAGTTGTATCATTTAAAAAAAAGTATAAATTATCTATGTATAATATGGTCTATTACTGCATCTCAGATAACCTTAAGATTCCACAAATAAAAATATATTCCAGTCGCTTATATTAAACCGAAGGTCATTTAATAAGTGCGTAAAGTAGATCGAAGATAAATTAACCCGGTCCTTTCTAAGAGCAGTATCTCATCATCGAAATCTGTCTAGTAGTTGCATAAATGCCGAGTGTTGATGCAGAGGAAACAATACTTACTGGTCATTTTTAGGGTTCCGTAGCCAAATGGCAAAACACGGAACCTTTATAGATTCGTCAAGTCTGTCTGTCTGTCTGTCCGTCCGTTTGTCACACATGTTTTCTTATAAATTGAATAGTTTGCACGAGAGACACTTTCAAAGTTGAAAAAAGTGTCCCCCCTCTAATTTCTAAACTATGGGGTTGATAATATAAAAAAATATATATGATGTACACGACCATGAAATCTAACAACAAAATTTAGTTTGAAAGATTTCTGGTGTGTTTATTATACGTCATAAACGGTGAACCACTATTTTTTCATACTAAAACTGTAGTAGGTGCCTAAGTAAATAAAAAATATTTTATTTTATGTTATTTGCTGCTGCGGAACCCTCCACGGGCGAGTCCGACTCGCGCTTGGCCATTTTTTTCTGATCGACCTTAACAATTATTGGTCGGTAATAATAGAATATATTTCATCACGACAGATGCCGTCCATAATGATGGCGCAAGAGCACGGTTCGCTGACGATGATGAAAAGGTGCGGATGAAAGTTAAACGACCGATGGATGATTTTATCCCACGATAGGTTGGGAGTAGTCGAAACCAATCTAGGATATAGCATCGTACTATGCTTAAGATTTTATTTATTTATTCAAACATGCCAGCTTACAGATAGGCACAACACGCCGGCAAATCGAATAAAACGGTCGCCATAACAAAGAAAAGAATAAAAATAAACTGAACCTAAGAATAATAATAAAAATTAGAATACAATAAATGCTCAGATCCCTGTCAATTGAAAAACAATACAAATAAAAAGTTTAAATAAATGTGTAGTCAAATTTATGAAACAAATGTCAAATTAAATAAACCTTCATGCACGCCTGCGAAGAGATTCGAAGGTTGTGTGTGAAGTCGTCCAATCCGCACTGGGCCCGCGTGGATGACTAAGGCCTAATCACTCTAAACGGGTAGGCTCGTGCCCCTCTGCGGGGACGTTTAATGAGCTGATGATGATGATGATGATGAAGAAAATTTGAAAAACTAAAATTTTTTATTACTTTTATTAAGGAATTCAAACGTAGATACTAATGTCTACGTAAATCACCTAAATCATTGCTGCGCCTGTATGCATTAGCCTTCTTCCATAATGATGAGTAATATTGACTTAAGCTACTCAATAAATACAATCGCAATGCTTTTAACAGAATTAACGTACAAAAAGGTTTCCTTTCAAACCCAAGGCAACTCGATCGAGTGCGTCACTGATTTGTGGTTCAATGACATACATTTTAAATATAAAATGTGATTTTAATCGTGAACATGCAACTTCTATGCTGCCGGGTCGAAGCCAAAGATTTGACCTCGTCAGTAAAAACTCCGAACAAAAACTTATAGTCGTAGATTCTGTGCTCGACGTATTATTTGAAGCAATGATGGCCGAGCAGCTGTATTGTATCCTAGTAATTAAAATAAAGGGTCCACTTAGTCACACAACCTGGTGGATTTGGACAATTTTGAGCGGTTGTACTACTGAACCAAGATGTCAGACTTAATGGTGTTAATTATGACAAAGGTTGCGAAATGTTAAATTCAAAATCACTACATAGTATAAAGCAAAGTCACTTTCTCTGTCCCTATATCCCTACATATATGCTTAAATCCTTAAAACTATGCAACGGATATTGATACATTTTTTAAATAGATAGAGTGATATAAGAGGAAGGTTTATATGTATAATAACATCTATTAAATAGTGAAGAAATACAGTTATTTTTGAGGTTAGAAACCTTTGGTTAATGTTGGAAATACTATCATTTTTTCCGCTTACATTGCAAACCCTACGAGAAGCATTGCACCCGTGCGAAGCTGGGGCTGGTCGTTAATATAACTTTAATAACTGAATTATCTGTCTATAAAACAAAACATCCCAAATTAAAGATAATACATTACGTAATCTCTCTAATTAGTTATCCATTTGTATTACTATTTCTTACACAAATACCATTTCAGCTGTGCGTTAAATATTATGGGACCTTCCTCAAAGGATTCAACAACCAAACACAAGGTTTAAATAATGTTTAATTGCAGATTATCGCATGTGCTTCTGCGAAAAAGTATTAAAATACATGATTCTAGCAGTTACACTGTGCAGAGTGCGTGTGTACAGTTAAAACTGTATTACAGACAAAGTATTTCATTGTATATTAACAAAACGTTGAATAACACGTACCTTAGTTTAGTGTATCGAAAACGTTGCAATTACTCTATTCACCTTTTCAACATAATATCAGCTTTCTAAAGATGTCGTTTAAATTATATTAAAAGAAAACTAATTCTCATTTTTTAATGACAGATCACTGGTTAGATATATACTGCTTAAACTAGGCACACTTACTTCTACCAAAAAATAATATTTTAGCTGTAATAGTGTTTATAAGATTTCAGCACAATATAAATAAATAATATTAATTTTTTTACTACTAAGGTGGGCATACGAGCAAACGGCTCTTCTGATGGTAAATGACACCACCGCCCATGTACGTTCTCAATACCAGAGGGCACTAAAGTAAGATGAATTATGGATATATACTCTTTTGTTTGCATTACACAAATTACTGTGTACTCGACCATAACAGAAGGAAACAACTTTGCGCTTGTGCCGGTGGCCACGTAATAATTTTAGCTTAGCGTAAATTTAGCCATACTGTCGATGGTGCTAAATACTTTACACATAGTAGCTTGAAACTATTTCTTTTTCACTAAGTACATTAAAAAAATCTTGGTCTTGGAATTTTTGGATTTATTCTATCATTTGTATGTTTATACAAGACTAGGTAAAATCATCGATAATATGTATCTCTTCAACCTATTGCAGTCCACTGCTGGACATAGGTCTCCCCCATTTTGCGCCAGACATCCCGGTCCTCCGCCTTTCTCATCCAGCTTCCACCAGCGACCTTTCGCAAGTCGTCGGTCCATCGGGCATCGATAATATGTATAATCATCAGAAAAAAATATCAGGAATTCTCCCTGCTTTTTCATATTTGGTATTGCTGCATCCTAGGGTAAAGACAGACAAAGAAGAAGGCCAAAACATCATCATCGTATAGAATTCCGGAGAGACTAGCTCTCTTTGTGTGTTTTATTGGCTTTTCATTCATTTGACATTCATAAGTGTTCTATAAGGACCTAAACTGAATAAACTCTTTTCATTTCATTTTTCATGGTGAGTGCTCCAAGGAACTATTTGATATCATGCCGGTGTCACCGTTTTACCATCGTACGACTCGACGCCGAGCTAGGGTCTATCCATACCACCTGAAAACTTTCGCTTCCCAAACCGTTCGTTTCCAGCGATCGTTCCTTCCGCGTGCGTGCAAATTATGGAACGACCTCTCAGCCTCAGTGTTCCCTAATAACTACGACATGTCCTTCTTCAAACGGTTTAAAGAGAGCCATTTCCTCTTGGTAGGCAGCGGCATGGCTTTGCCCTTAGCATTGCAGTTGTCCATGAGCGCGGTTACCGTTTCTATCAATGGGCGGCCAGCTCGTCTGCCTACATAAGCAGTGAAAAAAAATCAGTACTTTATTAAGATGCACTTACGACTGCAGTTGCCACAAACCAAATCGACAATAGAGTTTTCACCTCCCCTTTACGAACAGAGGAGGTGCGTTCAGCTCCTAATTGTATAAACGGCATGTGTCAGGTAGGTTTTCTCCCCAAAAATATACTGAGTTACCTATTTTTCCACGCAACGCCTAACCAAGGTTTGAGTCCATATCAGGAACGCCCTATGGCTCGTTGTGTATATGTAACCGTAAAATTGTAAATATCGCTAGATTATACGAGTAATCTAACCTCCAAAATTGTAAACTGTTGAAAGATTAAACAAACTGCTTACAATTTAACGCATTCTTTTCGATAGATTGTAATCTATCTAGGCGAAATCTACTCGTATATACGCTCACCTATTCTTTGGCAATGGCAACAACAGAATGCAGAAAAAATAGACTTTCCATTAAACTGACTGTTTAAAAGCTAATCATAAACTAGTGATGATTCTTCATTCTTACATTTTAATGCAAACTCAAGGTTTAACATTGCCTGTAAGCGTGCCCATCAATCCGCTTGATTTGGTTACATAATTGCAGTGATACAGCCCGTGCATTTCCGTCATTATTTCCACACAATTCTGTTATAATGCTGAGTAAAGTGCACGCTAACACATGTGATTGACCTGTCACCCTGTTTGCTGAGTTTAATAAGCAAGAAGTTATAATGCAACATGGTGTTGTGGGTTACGGCAAAGATATTAAAGTTATACTAGCGACCCGCCCCGGCTTTGCACGGGTGCAATGCTGAAACTAAATAAACTGCAGAAAAACTGTGAATATATAATTTTGATAAATCTCGTCGGGTTCAGCCTGAGTTTGCAAAGTAAGTGGAGGAATGTAATTTTTACGACATCACATTAGAAACATGAAAAATAAAAAAATGGGGTTTGAGGCGGTACCGGCTGGCTAAGGAAGCGGGAGCGTGCCTATTATCAGCATTGCACCTGTACGAAGCTGGGGCGGGTTGCTAGTTTCCTATAAAAGGTTAAGAATGAGATGATGCTGCTTTCCAGTTAATCCGCCACTTGTGGCATCCACGAGAGTGTAGGAAATAACACGGCTTACGAGTAAATGGTATTGTTAACGGGCACACGTTACGTGTTTCTTTTGTAATACATTTTGTTTTGTGTTGCGATATCTAAAAATAATAAATTCTTTCTTTCCTTATTTCTTAATACACCAAAGCGTCGGTCATAGATTTAGAATTCATTGCGCGCCCTTGCGTCGATAGTAGGTCGACAGGAGGGCAGGTGAGCTCGGCTTGGGCCTTCAAAGACGAAAGCAGTAAAAAATTACATCCCAAACGCAATGAAATTTATCATGAAAATTTTCCAAGTCTATAATTCGTTCAATTGACATTTGTGACGTCAACACACGCCGCCATATTTATTTAGCAGATCGATGAGTAATGTTTGACAACCTATAAAAAGAAATCGACAATGTAGTCTTCTCATTATAATTGTCTGTCCATTAGGGTTTTTACCTCAAGTAGTGACCTGTACTTTAAATAATGAGTACATTTGTGTTACGCTCATGATGATCTCTCGTAATACTTACCCTAACGTTAATTAAGTTTCATTAAGTTAATTAAATTGCGGTAAAAAAATGGCGCTAATAAGCAATAAAAAAACATAAAATGTTTTTTTTATACGTGAAGTCGAAGCGTGCAGCCCAACATGTATGTGGCCAGTGTTACATAAATGCATGTTGTTACCAAAGACCCAACATTATTCAGATAAATCTTAGATACAATTACTAAATGCTAATATTTTACAAATTAAACTAACAACACCGATAAGTTTTTATAAACACGCTTTTGTTGGTCTCACATGACCTTAACAACTTTCACAGGAATATTTGAGTCTTTTCATCCCCGTCAATCAGGCATATTTTTAACGAATACCTGTAAGTTCAACTAATAAGAGTGAACGTACTTCTGAATTTATGTTAATTATTACTAAACTCAAGAATCTCATTTTTCTATAGATTATTTAGAACCCAGATAGCTGGATTATTCCTGAGTAATATAGCATATTTTTATCGTAGAATCAACAACGATTTCAAATGTCGTGATCTTAACTAAAAATAAAATACTTGAATCGCAATGGCTGAATGACCATAGACAAAAAATAATGTCATTTTAATAGAACGAACATTGTGGTATTACTATAATGGTTATGTTGTAGGCCATAAGTAGATTTTTTCTCGGTATCCGGCAAGGTCGAGTGGAATGTTATATCTTTGTATATAGGACCTATAAGTTGGTTGGCCAGTGACGCGTGTGGCCATGAAACAGCGGAAAACAAACGAAATAATCGCCGCTAATTTTCATTGTTCTACGTTTCAATAAGGTTTATCTGTACGTTGGGCTATGAAAAAATGGCGTGTAAATGTAGAGCGGAAGTGTCTTTAGTACTTGACGTTATGTTATTTCTTAATACACCAAAGCGTCGGTCATAGATTTAGAATTACATTGCGCGCCCTTGCGTCGATAGTAGGTCGACAGGAGGGCAGGTGAACTCGGCTTGGGCCTTCAAAGACGAAAGCAGTAAAAAATTACATCCCAAACGCAAATTGAAAATGTTATCATGAAAATTTCCAAGTACTAATTCGTTCAATTATAAATTCAAGGACCATTTGTTTATTACAGAAGATGGCTGTGGGAGGAGAAGATGCAACTTATTTTATTTTCAAAGGAGACTATCTTGTTAATGAGATCATAAAAATGCTTATTTAAGTTACTATTTCAAAACTAGTAAAGATCGTTTTCAAATATCTTTTAAACAATAAAGGATAGCTATTTCCCAAATTAATGTCTTTTAGTACAGTATTAGACCGTCGGTGGCTCAGTGGTGTGGACTGTCGCCTTCCTACTGGGAGGGCTTGGGTTCAAATCCAGACACGTACCAATGTATTTTCGAATTAACGAAAATATATGTACGTTATCGACGCTCTTACGGTGAAGGAAAACATCGTGAGGAAACCTTCATGCACGCCTGCGAAGAGATTGAAGGTGTGTGTGAAGGTGCACTGGGCCCGCTGACGACTAAGGCCTAATCACCAATACGGATAGGCTCGTGCCTCTCGGTGGGACGTTTATAAGCTGATGATGATGTGATTAGATTCACTTTTTAAATTATTACACTGTTTAGTCAATATAAAGTCGGGACTCTATATTGACTAGAAAAGTAGCAGAAGAACACTTAAAAGCTTTTATTCTCTGTTATTTGCTGTACGTTTATCATCATAGCCTAGAAATTTCGCTG
>PQWD01001370.1:0-22600 GCA_019425675.1 Leucinodes orbonalis | reverse complement strand
ATTTGTATATGCTGGGAATCGAACAGATACCTTGTTTTAATAAAGGACCAAAAAACCTTACTACATATAGGGGTCGTCTTGTTAGATATTATTTTGCTACATTATTATAAATATTTTAAAATAATTAGTAATCTCTTGACTATAACCTTAAAATAAATGTCTTTAACAGGACTCTAGCGGCCTTTATGACTGACTTCTATTAATCAAGAAATTAAAAAATCAAAAATGTATTTGTTTAATTTAGATCCTATAGAACATTTATGTATGTCAAACGAAGCTACACATTATAATATATACTAGCTTGGTGTTATTTTTTGTGTAACGATTCTCTTCTCTTTTTTTTTGTGTAACCGAGTTAATCATGTCATGGATGCATGCTTTTAGGTGATAGTTTAGTCGTATACGTAGTATATAAACGTTTTGTACTTTCTCAAACTGTTACCTGTAATGTATTCTTATGCAAATAAAACTAAAATAAATAAATAAAGTGGTTAAGATTTGTCTGACTCTTCAAGCTTCTTGAGAAGAAGGGATGGGGGGTGGAAAACGTGCGGAGGCGTAGATTTACCATTAATATAATGTTCATTATGACAAGTATTAACGCTTCAATGGGATTAAAGCGATGTTTATTAACAGATACTGTAGGAAGTTATTTCAATCGGTACGCTGTTTGCCCGAAATTACTCGCATAATACAACAAATACGGCATTCATATCGAAATCCTTCTCAGAAACGTCATACCTTCAGACAGCTCTTAGAAATATTTGTTTCGCTTCATCAAAATAATAATTTCTACGTTCTTGTTAATGTTAACAAGCCAGTCCGTTAACAAGAAAACTTTGTAATTCCATTGAGATACTGCAACAAAAGATGAAATTTTATCGATGTATTTCCTGGGCAGCTTAAATAATGAGAATCAATTTCTACCTGTTAAACTAACTTTTGAACTGTCTTGATGATGGTATACATTGGTTATATAAAACTCTGCCTGTGACACAGAAACGTCCGGAGTTTACTTGAACAAATATTTTCCTTCACCGTAAAAGCATCGCATAAACGTATACAACATAATTTCTAAAAATATAAAAACATTGGTACGTGGCGGGATTTGAACGCTTCCAGATCGGATGAGAACAGTCCACACCAATGAGCCACCAACGCTCATGGTAAATAAAGTATTGATGAGTAACTTAACGACCTATTTGGTGTAATGGTTGAGACGTCGGCTACTACACCAAGGGTTCCGGGATAGATGTGCATGAAAATGTCTGTTTGTCTATATATAATATCCATTTATTCACAAAAAAGTATAATGTTTTGTTAATGTTTATAACAGTTGTTTAGTCACTATTATTACAGGCTAATATAATTAGTTTGGGGCTAGATTCTGGTGAAGTTGTGAAGGCCCCTGCGGCGAACAGTGATAAGTCATTCCGTAAAGTGTACGTTGATGAATATTTATTTATTTATTTGGATGTGGATAAATATCATGTCTATAAACACCTTGGCAAATAATGCATTATTTAAGAAAAAAATTGGTAGCAAAGAAAGGGTTATAGTAAGATAACCCGAAAAGATAGACATAATTATGCTGTCGCAGACTATGTTTTAGAACTTTTAAATGAAATATATATAATTGTAAAGCACAAAGAATACTCTGAATTTTGCAAATATTCTTAAGAACGAACCTAAACCTAACTAGGTTCTTAAACTGCATTTAGCTAATAATTAACCAAGAAACTACCGAAATACCTTGATTTTTCGATGATATTACTTTCAACCGAAACATTCGAAATACAGCGTGTTGTTTTATTAAGCTCGCGGCGAGCAGTCACGTGCAATTTGTCCTGGGATTATATTTTTCGACTGGTGTCATCTTTGCTCGTAAAGGAAAATGAGTTTTTACAATGATAAAACAAAATGGAACGCAGCCTTGTTATTGTTATGCTAATTGGCTACGGCTTTATTAAAACTGGGAAATATGCGTTGTAAATGACATTGCGACAAAATGGTCAAAATGTTGTTAAATAAAGCCTGAAATGTTAACATGTTGAACGCAGAGTTTCATTGAAAAAAATATATTTAGTGTATTAATTTCTGATACCGTAATTGTTTTTACAAGTAACTTTGAAAATGATCCACGATTGCTACCCAGGAACTTGAATTGAATTTGTAATTTCAACATGTCGTATAAATTATAACAAACATTGAAATTTGTTTTAAGAATTGATAATTTTACTTTGAATTAGTATTCTTCTTTACGTCTGCGTATTAAGTATTTTGATCGATTTCTTTTTGAATATTTTTCTTAATGTTTTTACTTACTAGTTAGGTATATTTATCTTAGGTCATATCATAATTTTCCCTAACGCAAAGATCAACTTAATTAGGGTTTGATTACGATAAACCTCATTATATAGAAGCTACAAACCTGTACTACATTCAAAGAGCATTAAAGATTTGAGAATTAAATACTGCAGCAAATAGTGTAGTAAAAAGCTGTCAGACAAGCGAGTGTTTCAATTTTTAGATGTTTGTTTTTTCCAAATACCATTTCTCAAAGCTATATACCCTTTTAATAAGAAGCTAGAATCTTCTAAAATTTTCAAAAACTTCGTCCATGTTTTTGCGAAGAAGAATCAAGCAACCACTACGTACAGAAAGCTTTAATGCAAAATTGGATTTCGCGGTCCATTAATTTTCAATTTGGCTGATTGCAATTTTGGAGGTTTGCTTCTTCCAAAGTCGACTGAATTGAGGACAGAAATAACAAAAGGCTTTGGGAGCAGATTGGAATGAATATATTTAGCAAATCCTCGCTTCTTAACTTATTTCGTAACAGATACGCGAAATTAAACTTGTTGGGAGTCTAATGGTGCTTCATGCAATAAAATGGCTTTGTGTTTATTATTGCTCTTTGTGGTTCCGTTTCAAAGAATCCGAAATGAGAAAACCCCACTTAAAACATATAAAGAACTCGAGCATATTTAATTACAAAAATTGATATTTTTAAAATATCTTTATAACATTTTAGATAAGTTTTAACCTTGATAAATACGTACTTATATATAAATATACATTTTATAGAAGTAAGATGAGGTTTATATTTTAATTAACACAGATTCAAACAACACAACATGAATATTATATTACTTATTTATACGCACTCTTTTGTTTATTGTTACAACATTACAAAAAGTTACTGAAAGTAATAAGTATCAGATATCCCGAATTTAGCTTATTTAGAAAAGAGCTGTCAAGAAACTCTGTTATTAATTTTCTTAACAAATATAACATGTTTCTTCCTTAACAACTAATGCGCAGGTAAGCAGTTCTGTCAACCATATTGCGAAGAGAAACATGAACAATTTTGTGAAAGTTAATTATTTTGCTGCCTTAGATTATATTAACATTGTTTTAATGAAACACGCTTGTTAGATTTTATTTTGTTTATCAGTTAGCTGACCCGCTCTTACACTTTACATAAGAGAAGAAGCTCAGTCAAATAACTGTTCATACTCACTGCTAATTACTGCATCTTAAAATCAATTTAATGTACTATCCTTCATTGTAATTTTAAAGGGTTGCAGATTCTGAGTCGCATATGTACGATTGATACCATATCCATATTCATATTGTATTAAGAATACTAAACAACTGATAAACATACTTATATACTTTTTTGTTGTAAATACAAATACATATATATTTAAGAAAAACCTCCAGGAAAATACAAACAGACATATTCATGCGCTTAAATGTCAAAATTACTGATAAAATCTTTGCACAGAAGACACGACGAGCACTAATATTTCGAGCAACCCGACACCAGCACAGGCCCGATAATGGTTATATTATTTCAGTTAATGGATGTTTCAAGTGACTAACAGGTCTGGTAATGTGTTATGAAGTGTTTGCCAAGGGTAACGTTATGCTGCTATACTATCCTATTAGGGTTCAGGGTGCAGTCTGCCAATACACTTCATATGCGAATGTAATCCGTTTAAAATAGGTTGAAAACTTATATGAAGAGCTATATTACTGTCTGGAAAAATTCAGTAATCTTATTCAATAATTCTCAATGTGTGATTGTTTTTAGGAATGTTTATATAGACTAGGATATTGAGGAACAACAGAAAAATATTAGGAAAAGAGATTAACAGAAGAATATACAAAAATAAGAAACTGTATGACCGCTTGTTTTCTGTGTAAATAAAGTAATATTGCAATATCCTGGGCTCATGGTTCTACGTATCAGTCATTTACAATAAAATGTACTGCTCTAAGAACACTTGACTAGTAATTTAGGCTGTTTTTCTGTTTATCTTAGTGTTGATGATTACATTATTATTAGATTTATAATAAAATTAAAACAACTAAACGTGGCCTGCTCCCATTTGTGTGTGTGAGTGAAACTACCTATTTTGTGTTTTCTAACCAATACAATTTATTAATAGTGGAAATAAATAGGAAATATAAAAAGAGTACATTTATGAAAACGCAGCAGTTTAGTGACCTACTGAAATTTGTATTGGTTTGTTGTTATGAAAGTTAGGAACGACAAGAGCAAACATATTTTCGAAAGCAAAAGACAGTTTCATAAACTGCGACCTGTGTATAGTGTGGAATTTGTAGAATGCACTATGTCTAATATTTTTTGAGCTTTTCATATAATAAGGGTCTTTGGACGCTTATCGTGGTTAATAATATATAAGTAGGTTTCCAGAAACGCCCGCAAAGTAAAAGCAACCTCAATGCATGTATTTAATTTTCATGTTTCACCTTTAAAGTGCTTACTTAGAATAGTGAATTTAGATAAGCTGCTTGAGTGGCCGAAAATATTTCCAAACTAGCATTGGCCCGTACTTGACAGCCTGCTCTTTGCCGACGACGCGGCCTTTGTAGCAAAAACCCTCCAAGAGCTCCAAGTTCTGCTGGACAAATTCTCGTACGCGTGCTCCCTGTTTTCCATGTCAATTAATGCTAAGAAAACCGTGATTCTAGCGCAGAGCTGCACCTCCCAGCCGACCGTCGTTGCTGGATAGTGCGCCTTTGTAGGTAGTCGACAAATTCTGCTACTTAGGGTCGACCGTGTCGAGCAATCTTTCCCTCGACGGAGAGATCGATATCCGCATCGGCAAGGCGGCCACAACGTTCGGTAGACTGCGTGCGAGAGTCTGGAATAATAAACACCTTACAATTAGTACCAAGATGACCGTATCAGTCATGCGTCTTGAGCATACTCTTGTACGGGGCTGAAACCTGGACGTCGTACGCTAGGCAGGAACGTCGGCTTAATACCTTCCACATGCGGTATCTTCGGAGCATTTTGAACATCACTTGGAAAGACAGGGTGACAAATGCGAGAGTGCTGGAAATAGCACAGCTGCCTAGCATCACCGCTGTGCTCCAACAGAGGCGCTTGCGATGGCTAGGGCATGTGCACCGTATGCCCAGCACTCGTTTGCCGAAAACTTTGTTGAGTCAAGTTGCGTTTGCAAAACGTAAAGTTGGGAGACACTTATTACGCTTTAAAGATTGCGCGAAACGCGACATGACTGCGTTTGATATCGACCTCGATAAGTGGGAGGACCTGGCTTCAGACCGTGAAGTGTGGAAGAGGATCATCTCCGAGGGCTGTAAGACCCACGATGACGCCTGGTTCCTCAACTTATCCAAAAAAACGGGCTAAAAGGCATAATCGCGATGAGCAGTCCGGTACAACGGACCCTCAATTTGCGTGCGATAAGTGCGGACGTAAGTGTCGTTCTAGAATCGGCTTATTTAGTCACGAGCGTCATAGCTCTCTCCGATTAGGCGCTGCTTCAATCATCTGAAAAGATGGATAAGGCCTGATGAGCATTTGCCCGCAGCTTTACTCGCGTTGAATTTGGGTAGCACGTTTCCCTTTTCCTGGTTACAAAAATAGAATATCATTTTACGCTGTTGTCAATGCTATTATACGTCTTTCCATCGATTTTAATTGCCTACCTTGAAAACTGCGAAAAGTTACATGTAAAAATTCATCCTCTCTTTTAAAGCTTGTGGACTGATTTCCGAAAAAAAAGTGATGCAAGTTTCTTTAGTAGTAAAAAATAGTTTGCATACCAAAATTTAGCTTTCTACCTCACAAATTAAGATATGCTCATACAAAGTTCCACCTCCATTCTAGGGTCATTCCTATTGTAATTAGGAGCAGGAGAGGGGGAGGTTAAAATTAAACAAACACTAGCGTATGTCACTCTCCAACCCTTCAACTATCTCTACTTGAAAAATCATGTCTATTTATCATTCCGTTTTGCCGTGAATCCTGATTCAGTCAGAAAAAATCGCAAGTTACCGGTCTTCTTAGAAATCTGACGCTCAGGTATGATTTAATTTGCAAGGTAACTTACTTAGATGCAGTGACCTATCCCAACTATTATGGGGATATTGTATAATGTGCAAGGCTCTGGCGGCAGCAAATCTGTCCAAATGCATTATTTAATTGTAAAAAGAGTATACGAGTTCACTACTGTTCAATAAAAAACTTTCATCAAAAACATGCTGCGGAATACTCATTCAAATTCGGTTCAATATATAGCATATAAGAGGGTATCCTATTTCGGCGTCCCCATAGTTTAATGTATGTATTTCAATTTCTCGTATTAGGTATACTGTCGATGTAGCTATGTTCCAAGCCATTTGTTCGAGGGACGTTTAAACGGCGCAAAAACGTGACAAGAAAACAAAAACGTCACATTAAGCTTTCTTTATTGTGCGCCCGCCGGTTGTTTCTGTGTGCAGATTAAAACATGATATTTATGAGACTTGTGTGTGCAAAGATGGAGACCGCTTTGTTCTATTTGTCATTGCAGACAGAACTTCAGCAATCAAGGCGAGGCTTATTGCCCAAGACAACTTGATTGGTACACAACAAAGTTCGAGATATAGATTACTATCGAAATGAAAAATAAATTGAATAAGTAACTTAATCATACCTTTTTCTCATGCCATAATAATATTTGCTACTAGTAAAGTTGTGTTCAGGGCTGACAAGAAGAACAAAATAGATAAATAATGGAATTCTACTCGACCAGGTGTTTCCGGTTTAGCCCCTAAAAATTACGCGATCACAGGACCTTCCAAACATTATGCAATCTAAGCCCTTTTGGACGCCTTTTTATTTTATTAGTTATTATAAATAATTAATAACCGAGTAATCTGTTCCAGGTACTCTTCAGTACCTACCTACATAGAAAAAGTAATATAAAAATATTTTTACAAAAAGACACCGATTTCGAAGAGTAAACTAAAAATTAAAAAAGAAAGAAAGAAAGAAAAAAACATTTACTGGCCAAAATAAGCACAGTGTAAAAGAACAATCCATTATTGACTAAAAAGAAATATTTAACTGAATAGAAATGGTTAAATATTTATATTATGATTTTGAAGTCGGTAAAAACTAAAACAAGAAGTGTGTATGGATATTATCGATCTTATAATAACAGACGAATATTTTTGTTTATTTTTTTTATTTATTTATTTAGAAAACAAACGGTCATACATTTTCTTAGTTTCTACATATATTGTTGTTACAAACAAACCTATAGTTTCCTTCTTTAATCAAGTTACATATAATTAATTTGAGCTTAGCTCCGAATTAGTATTAGTGTAATGTTACTTGTACAATGGTAATTATTAGGTATAATTAGAGTTTCATTGGTCATTCGGTAAATTTATAATCCGTTATATTTTATAATTAGTATTTAGGTATACCAACCCAATTACTATAAAGCTGACGACTTTATTTGGCAATTTGACGATTTTTGTAATTCGTATTAAAAATAATCACTGTAATAAATATACTATAATGAAGTAGTAGTTCACAAACTCCTACGATTTTTGAAAGTTCCTCTCAATTTTTCGACCGCCACTCAAGTACCTTTTTTCCAACACAAAAAAACACCAAAATAGATTCGACAAAGATATACGGTCGAATCGAGTAACCTCATCCTTATTATGAAGTTGATTAAAAAAAAATTAAAACAAAAATATTGATCCAAAACAAATAAAAGCTATATTATTATTTTTTAATTAAAAAGGAACCGCCTTCAAAAAATGAACTGAAAAGAATAAAATAATTTCTATTATATACGTCACCTCTATTTTAATTTTGAATAAGAAAAACCATGTATTAACGGTAGTGATATAAAATAATCATTAACTTGTTAATATGAACGTAATACTTACTTTTTGAAGTCGGTGCCAAACCAACAAAACCAAAATGAAAGCTGCTACTTAGAGAAAACCATACGACTAAATATTATACCAATCATTCATTCGGAAAACAAAAATACTTTTTACATCAATCGAATTAAATTAATATCTTAGGAGATATCGCAGTTTTGACACACCTATATGAACGGATTAGCGGGTCAAAGTTAGCGTTAGCACAGAGTTACTATATTAATTAATAATAATAAAATTAAAACACTAAATCTTCTCCTCAATGAAACAAATACTTTATCGAAAACCGCATCGAAATTGCTTCAGCCAAACGCGAGATAATCGCGGACAAACTTACATAAATACATACTAACAGGTCAAACTGAGAACCTCCTTTTTTGAAGTCGGTTAATAAAGAAAACCGTTAGCTGTACTGGTATCAAAAAATTTCCAACACGAATTTCCTTGCGAAATGGATTTTTTTCACCAGCACGTATTACAAGTGAAACAGCTTTAAAAATCTAGTATTGATTTTAACAGCGAAGTTATGGCTCGAACAATACACCTTCTGGAGTTTCAAGATTAAGCTTGAATTCACAATAGAAACGGGATAAGTTAAGATTGGTAGTTATTTACACTTTAAAACTCGATGCTGGTTTCAATCGCGCCAGTTAAAATTAGAGAGTACTTGTTGAAATTCTGATTTACTTAGTAAATGAGTTTAGTGGCAGCACTGCCATTAGCTATCTGTTGTTACAGGAATTAACTGAAAGAGTACCTTTTCAGTGGTCGATTCGATCTAGCGTGGAGTTGTTATCTTAAACGCATTAGTGTAGTAAAAGTCCTGAAACAAGAAAAGTATAAGACTTACCTCACGGGACTTCATAAGGAACTGTAAGTATCTAAACTCATTTGACGACCGATTTAGTGTAATGGTTTAAACGTCGGTTACTACACCAACGGTTCCGGGTTCAATCCCCGGGCAATATAAACATTTATGTGCATGAATATGTCTGTTTGTAATGGTCTGGGTGTTTTCTATGTATAATATGTATGTATTTACAAAAAAGTTTTATAAATAATAGTTTATCCGTTGTTTAGTACCCATACTACAGGCTTCACGCTTACTTGATGGCGTGTGTGAATGTCAGTGGATATTTTTATTTTTTTTAACTCCTTATCGAGACTACCAATAGTAAAAAAATATTATATTAAGTGTTTTTTGAGATCCAATGGTACGACAATAAAACAAAATAGCTAGTAGAGATGCTTATAACATAAGCACGTTCTAAAACTGGACTCTGGGATAGAGGAAATCTCTATTGTTGCGAAAAGAAAGTTTTATTTTTATGTCTTCAACGAGTTTATACGGTATCTGAAATCCGATGAGTAAACTGTCACGCGCATGCAAATGCATGCTTTGATACACATGATATTTTGTTAAAATATTCACAAATGCAAACTGCATCTACGCGCCGTGTGTATTGACTGTATATTGCGTCGGTTCGACTGCAAGTAATGTGACGCTGTGCATCTAGATGCATCCGATTTTATTTATTTTTCATGTTTATGTTTTGTCTATAATCTTTGTTTGAATAATTTGTGTGTAGACAAAATAATCTGTCATCAACTAGTGCACACTATTTGGCCTAAAATTCTTCTTCTTCCTTTGCTTTTTTCCATTTCACTATTGAGCCTGAAAAAACTGGTTTTCTATTTGAGATAACAACATATATATTTACGTCGATAGCGTATTTTACATTATTTTTAATGTTATAAGTGTACAGGACAATCTGGACGCTTACCTGATGGTATGTAATACGCCAGACCATGACAGAGCGGCATTGCAGGAGACCAACAACTGATAGACAGTTATTATTCTCCATCAATGCCGCACTGCGCCCGTCACCCGAGACAACAGATGTTAGGTCTCGTATACCCGGTAATTTCATACTGCCAAATAATAAATCGAGACCCTTGCTAACATATGGTTGGAAATATTCTGAAACTCAACAAAGTGAGATCTCTTTTACGAGGTGGCAAACACGATACTGAGTCGTCTAGGTAAGTGCCACTGCAGTGCCTGATATCGTCTCGTGAAATAAGAGTGCTATGCACTTTTTGTGTTGAGGGATAAGGGCACTATAGCTAGTGAAATTACCGGCATAGAGATCTAACATCTGTTGTCTCGGGTGATGTTCCGCATTGATCGAGAACAATTGTTGGTCTTCATCAATGCCGCCCTGTCATGGTCAGGCGTATCACTTACCATCAGGTGAGCATTCTGACTATCCTGTTCACTTAGTAATATAAAAAAACTCGTGGTTAGATACCTAAAGTACCTGGGTACTTTGTGGTTGATAAATCATCAAATGATTATAAGGGTACTCCCAGTTAAGAGAGCGTACTTTTCAAGCGCAATTTCCAAGGCAGTGCTAATGGGACGTCATTGACCTCTATAATGCATTAAAGCCGCAAGCTACTCAACCAGGAAGTGGCACATCTCTGATCAATCACGTTAACACTTGACCTAAATTAAATTTTGACACTACGCTCCACAATTGGTTTTGCTTAGGGAATATTTAATATGTACTACGTAATATGAATACGTTGTGGAAATCCAAACTTACCACTGGGACTAGCTTTATGTCGCTTTTGAATTATGGTAATGCCTGAGATAATATGCTAAATAGATACATTTATTTATTGTATACACAAAACAAGTAAATGCAAAAAAATCGCTTTAAGCAATTAGACCGCCTGTCTTTTCGCTTATAGCGATTCTTCTAGACAACCTCACAAATAAAAGTAACAACAAAAGAAAGGGCTAGATTGTGCAAAGTTAAGACATCCATATTATGACGACGGTAAATTATGATAATAGATTGACTAACGCGAAATTAAATCAACCGCGAATAATATTAATAACTTACATCTAAACTACGATACTGCTGCCCTTAATCTTATATGTAAATAAATATCCACTGATACGTGAAGCCTGTATTATGGGTACTATACAACGGATATATACACTTATATATATATTTTTTGTAAATACATACATATTATACATAGAAAACACCCAGACCATTACAAACAGACATGTTCATGCACACAAATGTTTGTACTGCCCGGGGATCGAACCCGGAACCCTTGGTATTGGCAGTCGACGTCTCAACCGCTACACCAAATGTGTTGAATGTTTTCATGAAAAAACTTCGATTTGATATAACTCGACACATCGATACGCTACGCATTTATTTTACTACGAGTACTAATGGTTTTGTACTTAAATGAGTGAGTCGGTAACAACGTAACTATGCTATGCATCATTAACAGCTCATTAAACGTCCCCACCGAGGGGCACTAGCCTACCCGTAAGGGTGTTTAGGTCTTAGTCGTCCACGCGGGCCCAGTGCGGATTGGACGACTTCACGCACAACCTTTGAATCTCTTTGCAGGCGTTTCCTCACGTAGTTTTCTTTCGCCGTAAGAGCGTTGGATAACGTACGTGGCGGAATTTGAACCTCAGCCCTCCCGATTAGAAGGCAACAGTCCACACCATTGTCCCACCGACGCTACAACTACTACGCTATAACTACGCTATTATGTTTTATTTAAGCTTATGTAAAAACCTTGTACACAGAGAAATCTCGGCAGGCACTGCTACGAACGACCCGCTTCTCTCACTAGTAACATTAATTTTTGATGGAGCTGCATGCGAGCAGGACACGACCGTATTTGAATTTAAAATGAAGCCCACAGGAATCGGCTCCGTCACAATTGCCTGCCTGATAGTTCAGACACGTTATTATAGTGCTTCAAGTTCATACTTACCTATGCAGGTTACAGAGATTTTAAAATGAGGCAAGTACTATGGAAATTTTAATTGAAAAAGTTATTAAAGGGATATCTATATTGACAAAAACCTAAAGTTCATTAAATATAAATTAAATATCCACTGAACACAGATTACCATGTTTATATCTTTTTTAATGTCAACATACATTTTATATAAGAGCGTCCGTGGCGTAATGGTGTGGACTGTCGCCTTCCTGCCGGGAGGGCTGAGGTTCAAATCCCGACACGTACCAATGTGTTTTCGAATTTTCGAAAATAAATGTACGTTATCCGACGCTCTTACGGTGAAGGAAAACATCGTGAGGAAACCTTCATGCACGCCTGCGAAGAGATTCGAAGGTTGTGTGTGAAGTCGTCCAACCCGCACTGGGCCCGCGTGGACGACTAAGGCCTAATCACCCTATACGGATAGGCTCGTGCCCCTTGGTGGGGACGTTTAATGAGCTGATGATGATGACATTCATATTATACATGGACAATGTTCATACACAAACATGTTTGTACTATCCGGGGATAAAACACGAAACTCTTGGTATAATAGCCGACTGCTCAAACATTTAACCATCATGATCGTCACATTTGCTTACTTGTAATGAATCCTCGCCACAAAAGTTATATTTGTGTTGAGATGTGCTTATTCTGAGGTAAAAATAACACAGCGAAGCAATTACATGCGTGAACTCGTGATTTTAAATAATTCATACGTGACAATTCATACTCGATATTAATGAATCACCGGTAACTGTCTCCTTAGTCAAAGTCAAAGTCAAAATTCAGTAATTCAGATGCTTACAAAAAGCACTTATGAACGTCAAAAAGAATACGTTTTATACAATAAAAAATACATTTAAAATACCAAAGTAAAGCACAATAATGAATTTTGATACTTGGAAAAAAGCGCTTCGGCGTTTAGGCCTGTTTTTGTAGATTGCTTTATATTCTTCAAATGTAAGAACAAAAATAAGGTTTTATAGTTTTACTTTAGATTGTTCTCGAAAAGTGTTTTTTTTAATCATTTTATTTTTATACAAATGTAAATGTTTACGCTTTATATTTATACGTTTACCTGACGTCCCAGTTACGTAACAGATATGTTTTTGAATTTCGTTTAGATTTTAGTTTCCTTATCCTACTAACAAAGTCTATGAGTAGCAGTACTAGTGAATACTGTGGTCAGCATCCAGCATAATTTAACCGATATACTAAATGGATTCACTCAGAATTAATATAATATGGTAAAGCAACAGCTTAATTCGTACAANAAACTTTTATCCCTTATACTGTTTAATATAATTTATTCTATAAATACGAGAACTTACGCCTTTATCTTCGGTCCAGCAGTTTATTATGCATTTATTATACATAGGAAAACATCCAGACCAATACAAACAAATACGTTCATGCACACAAATGTTAGTAATGCCCGGGGATCGAACCCCAAAACCCTTGGTGTAGGTTAGGTAGTTGTAGTACGAGTAATATGAGTTGGATTATTTTTAAGTAATTAATAAAGTATCGGCCTCTGACATACATACTTAGTTACCACTACTACCGTATCGACTGCCGGGACCGACGGCTTAACACAAAATCGTCTTTTTTTACAATTAGGTAAATCAACCTGCTACGTCCTAATCAATCTGGGAAAATGTAATACTTATTATTGCCACACTGGTATATTTATCCTTAGGCCGTCGAAATTTAGATCTTTGTTAAAAATAGTCAAATTATATGTGTTGTTTTTTAGTATTGATTTTTATTTTCAATCTCGTAAGATTCTTTAGTATAGTTGGTTTAGTAACGAAGCTTTCATAAAAGAAAACAGTTTATTTTACTTTTACACATGTAATATCATATCGTGGAAACTCTTTTGGCATAAAGTTATATTGACAATACTTGTTTTAATGTATAATTAATATGCTATTTGTATCCTTATTATGAGCTTAATATGCTATTTGTTTGCCTATTAAATAAAATAAAAAAGTTTTTTCACTATGTGTTTCCCCGTGGGATTTAAACCCCGGACCAAACAACGATCGAAACAGAAGAAGCAATACTTAAGACAAACTACAACATGAGTTAGCACGATCGTATATTACATAGTACAAAACTTTTTTAAATCACTATTTCAAACTGTTTGTTACGCTTTGTTCCCTTCTTTTGGGTCTTTTGGTTGGTTTTGTTTTACAAAAGCCTTTAATTTAATGGCTTATAAAGATCAGGGATCGAGTTAGTAAATATAAAACACCCTTAAATATAGGTCCGTAAACTTAATTAACTTTCGCTAACAACTTTAAGGAACTCCATTATCTATAGATTATTATAATGTTACAACTCCTTATAATGTATTTTTAGAGGAAACTTTCTTGTTATTTTTAAAAAAATGTGTTGATTACCCTTTAGTATTCTTAGTATAATTGTCATAACTAATACTATAAGTTACAAATTACCTCCACGTTAAAAAAAATAGAAAATGGATATAAAATGTTTGTGATTTCTTAAAAAAGAAAACTTCAAATACGTTGTTATGTATAACGAGTAGGTGCACTAACTTTTCACAGCATGGGAAATCGTACTTCGCAAAGCGCACTGCAGGTCTAAAAGTTTTAATGTCGGAACTGAAAACTAGTCGCAAGCAACACATGAAAGCAGACACCATTAATAAAATTCACGATACCATCTTAAAAGTTCGGCCAGAATCTATTTTGAACTTTTGATATATCCAAAACCGATTTCATAAAATGTTATAAACAATTTTAAACACCGTCTTTCCTAAATATTGTTTGAACTTTCTTATTTATCGCCAGTAACAATGTAATTTATAGATTTTGTTTACTTTTTGTAAACTTTCGATGTAGCGGAAATTTATTAATTAGTATCATAATAATATTATTTCTAAGCAAAAGGCTCGAATAGATTGTCGTTTAGCTCTAACATTACAAGTGTAAACTTCAATTAGTAAATTTGTTACAACAGTCCTGAAACTTGGTCGAACTTTTAAAACAATCAACTTACCTGTTGTAACGAAGACAGAAAGGGTTGATACTCGACCGCTGCACTGACTCAGCCTTTATAGATCATGCCCTTCAGTAATATCTTCGGTTGTAACTTCCAAGTTTATTGCCGAATTTGTATTCATAATGGAAAGTAAAAAGTTTAACATTTCTTTAATATACAACAACTTTCTGTGTCGATGTGTGTTACAATAGTTTTAGTTTGGACTGTTCTTTTGTTGTTCAAAACAAGAGTTCGAATGTTTTCGTGTTGTTTAAAGGGATACGGGTGCGCACGAACGTTCAGGGCTCGCCGCGGCGGTATACTAGGGAACAACGCCGGCACGCTCGCTGGCCCATTCGCTAGTGACGCGCGCACATCTGAGGGCCCCAACTTAACTCCCTTACGCGCTTTCGCACGGTTCCTTATTGCCCACCCTACGCACGCCGCCGCTATCAACGACCGCCTGCCGCCTAAACACTAACCCCCGTATTACTCATTTGCTACACCAAAAATTCGAAGTTAACTCACAAACCTGGAACGTATAAAAACATTTTAAGTTTTCAAAACAATTCAATTAAACAAATGGTATCAAATAAAACCATAATACCTGGACCGGTCAACTTAAAAGTAATTTGAATACGAATACCACGCAATGCGGCGTTGCAGAGGTCGTGAAAGGTCGTACCGATTTTTTTTTGCTAAAACGTCGAGTATTTTTCGGGTCCCATCTCTACTTCTAAGCCACCCACCCCTCGTTTCATCGTCCCAACTCCCAACCGCGGCCCAAGCATATCTATATATCTACAAATATAATTATACACGGAGATTTACGCGTCTGGGATCTTCTGAGCTAACGAAGCAACACCTCGCTTTGAATAGTTTGTAATGTTACTGTAGCCATTTTTTAAATATATGTCATTGATACCTTTATTTTTTTTTCGATAATAACGGTGCTATGTTAATTTGGTGCATGGAAAATTAATCATGCATGAACGAATTTATCTACGGTAGTACAAGTGTGCGCGTGTGTCTACCCACTTTGGATATTTATATTGGTGAGGCATGCGATAAAGGGGTGTCGACATTGATTGTAATCAGTTTGTTGTTTGCGTAACTGTTACATCTATTGTAATAGATTTTAACGCCGTCCGTAGTTGAAAACCCTCCAGCAATCACCTTCTTCGTGCTTCCAAGTATATACTAGACATAAAATTAAGGAAGCAAAAAAACATAGCTGGAAAACATTTTGTAGTAGCATAAATGGATGCACAAGTGTATCAGATATGTGGCAAAAGATGAGATGGCACAAAGGATATCGACAACCAAAACCTTCGATTGCGGAAGAAAAAAAATGAATTACTTCGCTATCTAACTCCCGATTCAGCTGTTGAATGTCCTCCTAAGATAGAATCAAACAATTCTCCACTTGATAAACCCTTTTCAATGCAGAAACTATTATCATGTATTAAACTGAAAGACTCATGTCCGAGTAGTGATGGAGTTACATACTCAATGATATACAATTTACCAGAATCTGGCAAACAATTTTTGCTAGACCTGTATAACGCTATATATAGATTAGGAGTCATACCAAACCAATGGCGTAATATACTAGTTGTACTTATACCTAAACCAGGAAATAGCCAAAATACAAAATTAAGACCTATCTCACTGCTTTCTTGTCTGTGTAAAATTTTTCACAACATGATAGGCAAAAGAATAGAATGGTATGTTGAACGACATACAATTTTATCTCAAAAAACCTGTGGATTTAGGAAGACTAAGTCATATATTGACTGTTTGGCCAGATTAGTAACTTATATTCAATTAGGTTTCGCTAAAAATATACCGACTGTGGCATGCTTCCTTGACATAGAAAATGCCTATAACAACGTTTTAGTAAATAAAGTAATTGAGGTCTTAGATGAATTAGGTATGGGAAAAAGTATTTGCACATGTCTTTGGGGTTTCCTTAGCAACAGACAGCTTATGATGAAACCGGAGAAAGAAGGAGAATCGCCTGAAGTCAGAATTACTAGCAGGGGCCTTGCTCAAGGAGACCCCATCTCACCACTATTATTCAATATAGTGACTATTTCAATATGTAGGGAAATAGCTGGAGTAGAAATATCACAATATGCTGATGATTACGTTTTATACACTAGCCATAAATATTTACAACACAGTGAAACCAATTTACAGTCAGCATTAAACACAATAATTCAATTATTAGACAATATAGGGCTACAATTATCCGAAAAAAATCTAAATAAGTATTTAATCTGCGTATTTAGTAGAGGTCGATGAATGTCACAACCACGAATACATATCAATGGTGTTAATCTGATTTGTGATGAAGTAGTCAAATACCTAGGTATATGGCTCGATGGGTCGCTACGATGGGGAAAGCATGTGAATGAGGTCTTTGAAAAAGCTATGAAATATTTAAATCTACTTAAGGTTTTAGCAGGTCCTGACTGGGGTCTTCACCCAAAACATTTACGGACATTGTACATTTCGCTAATTCGCAGTAAAATCGATTTCGGCTGCTTCCTATACGGTAAATCTGCAAAGACAAACCTTTAGACAGGCTACAGAATCAAGCGTTGAGAATAATGGGAAGCTTTATAAGAAGTTCACCTATACATGTCATAGAGTCTGAGATGTCCTTGCCGCCCCTAAATTTGAGAAGACTTTATTTGGCTTACAAGTTCTGTATTAAAAGTATGTCTTTGACAAATAATATAACCATAAATTTAGTTCGAAATTTATGCGACAACTCATACATTAGAAACTGGGATAAAGTAAAAAAACCTTTACTTATGATAGTTTTCAGAGATTGTGAGAATTGTAACGTTAAAAGCGAAAACCCCATTGGAATGTTTAGTTTGAACGTCTGGACGGACTGGAAGTTGTATAGAAATAAAAGGAATCATATGTTTTGATTTAGACTGTATAAAAGGAAATAAAAACGACCAAAATAAAACGATTAAATTCAAGATCATAAATAAATTACTGACTAAATACCCAGGCTTTAATAGACTTTTCACAGATGGATCAAAAAGTAACGAAGGCCTAGGTGCTGCATTTTATGATCCCATAAGAGATGTATCGGCTTTATATAAAGTAGAAAGTGAAGTTTCTATTATGCCAATGGAGCTCATTGCAATATTAGAAGTACTAAAATATATAGAATTTTTGAATATATCATAAGACTTTGTTATTCTTTCGGACAGCAAAAGCGCTTTACAACACTTGGCTAGGTGCGCCTCTGGTCATAGCAGAGGCATACCGATAGCCTTTTCAGTGTTGGAGCTTATACAAAAGTTGTTAAATACCCCGGGCATAAACCTAACATTGCAATGGGTGCCATCTCACTTAGGCTTAAGAGGTAACGAGGAGGCTGACAAGTTAGCTAAACTAGCATGTACAAAGGGTACAATAATACCTATTTCACCTATTTACACGGAGATATTAAGTAAATTTAGAAATATATGTAACGCTATGTTTAAAGAATATTTTAACGAAAGGAGTGTAGAAAAAGGCATCTGGTATAAAACGCTTCAATGCCAGCCCCCTCGGATACCGTGGTTTTATTATGTTAGTTTAAGTAGACATAATATTGTGGTTCTCCTTAGCTTGCGATCTGGACATTACCCCGGCAATAAGTTTGGTTATTTGATGAAGAAGTTAGATTCCCCAAATTGTGATCGCTGTGGCACAATTGATGATGTGCATCATATCCTTGTAGAATGTTTAAAATTTTCAAGTAAGAGAGAAATATTGATTCGTAAACTGCACATCAATCAGTATGATACTGGAGCTTTCTTAAACATTCTTACACATCCTTGTAGCGAAAGTGCCAAAGACCTTGTGAGATGATCTCTTAAAATTAAAATAAATGTCTATCCCTATTTGATTTAAATAAATACCAAATATGTAATATAAATAGATTAAGATTCGATGGGGCTGACATGTCATTTCATGACTAAGCACCTAAAAAAATTCTAATTAATACGTCTTCTCTGAGGCTGTGAAACCCACGACGATGCCTGGTTCCTCAACTTAGCCAAACAACGAGCTAAAAGGCTGAAGCAGTCCGTTACAAAGGATTTATTTCTCACCATGAACGACATTTACAAATATACAAACCAAAAAAAGTTGGTTTTTTAGTCATTTGTGGAGGACTGTGCCCGCGTAGGTACAAGGCCCTGTAAATGAATAATTCAATCATCATTATCATCAGCCCACTGATGAACATAGGCCTCTCCAATAGCACGCCACATAGGTCTGTCCTCGTTTTCGTTGCCAACTGCTGCTGCGTTTACGGATGTTATCACGATCCACGCTATGCTTTCCAAGATGAGATCTCCAATCCAGACTCGCTTACCGAACGATTATTGGTTCTGCGACAAGTGTGTCCAGCCCACTACCCTTTAGCTTGCTTATTCTTTGGGCTATGTCGACAACTTTGATTCTTTGTCGGATCACCTCATTCTGATTCGATCCTAAAAAGAAACCCAGAGCTTAACCATCGGGTTAAACTCTGGGTTTCTTTATAGCCCACTGAGCGATTTGAATTCATGGACCAGCCGCATTGTCAGTGTCCACGTCTCGGCTTTATAAGTCATAACTGGTAGGACGCACTCATTATAGATTTTAGTTTTTAGGCATTATGGGAGTGGGAGCAAAACACACGACGTAATTTACCATATGCTCCAGCCCGCTATATCTCCGAAGCTCCTTTTCGAAGTTGTTACTACATAACTACAATGTTGCCCAGGTAAACATACCTTGAACCACTTCGAAGGGAATGCCGTTAAGTGAGATCGGTTCCGGATCGACATGCTCATTAAATATTATCTTGGTTTTATTCAAGTTCATCCGGACACCGATAAGAGTACAGAAATTCGCCAAACTGTTCAACATATAGCAAGTCTATGATGATATGATATGTTATCTTGAACTGTGCGAGAAGGCATGTGCCCAATACACAGTGGACGATAAGGCTAGTGTATAAATTCTTCAAAACTAGTAGGTTGATAGATGTAAACAATCAGACTGACCCTAGTGTCAGAGTTTCTAAGCCTACTTACGCCGTATGAAGTAATTTTATATCAATAGAAAGAGTATTTAGAGCGAATAGGTTAAGTCAATTAATTTTATTTCATTAATATTTTCACTTGAAATAGTGTAGACCAACTTTAAGCGGACGGAAATCTTATCCGCACGCAGGTTTTCCTCAGAACGCAGTCTAACCTAGTCAAATTTGCTGATCTTTAAATCTAAATTGGATACATTTAATATTTAATCTAGTTTTCTTAAATCAATGCAGTATAAATCAGCTTTATCTGAAACCTGGAATCAAAGATAGTAAGAATAACATACAAAAATGAATAAATATATACAAGATATAAACTTATTGAAGAAACCTAAAAATGAAATACGTTTCCCTCACGAAAGCCAGCAAATATACTCGACTCGTACTATTACTTTTTTACTGAATCAAGAAAGGGTTTTTGCGAAAACGACATATTCTTTTTATTATCAGTTAGAACCAGGGAGTTGTAGCCATATGTGACCATTATAGCTTAAGGCAGAATTCAATCAAGAATACCAGCCGAAGCGCATTTTTGGTGACTATTCTGTGTTAGAATACATTTTTCAACAAAATGTATTTTGACACTCCCAAAAAGAATCAAAATTGGATAGTACTTACCTAAATAGCCATGGTACTCGTATAAAAATGAAGAGTTACATGATAAATGAAGTAAGTATACGCTAAAAAACATTATAATGCTTACCCGAAAGATAACAAATTAATCTATTGAAGATGCCTTGGTTCCTAATATAGATTTAAGATGATTTTAGAAAAATCCAAAACTTATACTTCAAATGAAACCACTTCTCTTGATTTAAATTTTTCTTTTAAACCTTTGGGATTTTCGAAATTGTACGAGTATGTGTATACAGTAATTTGGTACCTCGAAAAAAGTAAAGATGACGAAATCACTACCACAATCAATTCAGCCTATTATGCGTCTCCACTGAGGGGCACGAGCCAGGTTTCTACACGATATTTTTCTTCACCTTTAGAGCGTTGGATAAACCTACACTTTCGAAAATTACGTAATAACATTGGTACGTGGCGAGATTGGAACCTGCACCCTCCAGGTCAGAAGGCAACAGTCCACATAAATGAGCCACCGACGCCTTGACAGTGACGAAAGATAGACAAAAATTTAGGAAATCTGAATTGTATTGGTATCATTCGTACAATTATTATTACATTAAACAGAATAAAAACAATACCTATTAATTTCACATAGCTCCGAGTAATAACTAAAAAAACCAAAGTTCCGTTTGAATGAAATGAAAAGTGTTTATTCAGTTTAGGTCCTTAAAGAACACTCATGAATGTCAAATTAAGCTACCACTGGTTCGGGTAGTTTTCCACTGAGAAGAAACTCAGTAGTTACTCTTTTCAAAATTTGAGTTTAATACAGAATCATTTGTAATCAAAATAATTATATTAAGCAAATTAAATTTACATTTTTTATCAAATTAAGTATTGGTAAAAATATAATAAGCTACAAAAGTACTATTAAGCAGTTAAGTATTATATAAATCTAAAGAGATGATAACAAAAAAAAAACAAAAGTAGTGCAGGCGTGGAGATCAACATGTCCATGAGTTTTTATCATTTATATAATCTTCAATACTATAGTAAGCTTTTTTTATTAAAATCGACTTTACATGAGACTTAAACTTATGCTGGGGGAATGTTTCCCACCACGAATACTTTACAGATACAATTAATATCAGTCTGTTTAGTTCCACCTTTTATTTTTATGGTCATAGCATTTGTTATCGAGAAGTTAATAACAAATTGGTAAAAACTTCTTGTTACTACTATTACTTATTGTTCATCTACGTTTCAAAGGTCCATTCAGTCCAAAAGGTCAATTCCTGAACAGAAAGTCAAAATTATTCGTAAATATGATACATATTTTAACCAGCAAGGTGACTCTTGCTAGAAATATCACGTTCAGACGTAAGGTTAAGAAGCAGTCGACGACGGATCAATCCAATCAAATATTTATAAAGTTATTTTCCAATATCTATCTAAAATATTTAATTACCATACTTAAATTTTTGTTCTAAACAATTGAAGTTTCGAAATCATATTTGGATTCAATTATTGTCAAGTACCTAATTAAATCAGTCTTTGATGTAAGACGAATTCTAATTTTAAATGCTTGTTGTGAATGTCTACAATAATTTAATATAATATGATTTACCAAATTCATAACCGAAATTTAGCAGCAATACATTTTATTTAAATAGAACTGAGAATTCAGGTACTACACCTAAGGTACCGATTTCAAAGCATTGTGTGACATGACTGTAACAAAAAAACCTATCAATTAGGTTTTAGCATATACATATAATGTGTTTTCTTAGTTAATTTCAAATAGATGTATTTTTTTATTAAATTATTTTAAAATATTTAATTTAGGTGTTTTATAATGTGTCT
>PQWD01001369.1:54909-107067 GCA_019425675.1 Leucinodes orbonalis | reverse complement strand
AAGAAGAGAAGAATTAATTGCGAATCTAAAATATTAATGAAACTTGGCGACTCGACTAAATGATTTTTGATCTTTATTTATTAGCTTTTTGTGTAATAATTTGTGTTCACGTGAATTAAAGGTTGACTGAGCCATTTGGTTATGGAGAGATGTTCGGCTACTACACCAAGGGTTCTGGTTCGAAATCCCCGGGCAGCACAAATATTTGTGTGCAAGAACAAGTCTGTTTGTATTGGCTTGGGTGTTTTCTTTGTATCATATGTTTGTATTTGATATGAATACATAGATGTCATAGTATGGTAGATTTATTATTTGTTTATATAGGTAATGAAAACAATATTTTAGAATTAACATCAATTTTATGAAGATATTTTCTAAAGATCTACATAAATCTTTTTTTATTTCATGAAATATTTTAAAATGTTCAATTGGCTTAAATATCTTAATATAAAACATAGTGAATGAACTTACTGTTCATTGATGATATGATTATAAACCTAATCATAAACGCTCAAAATATTAACTCGCCAACTCAAATCTATGAGTAAGTCGGTAGTAACTCAAACGCTACGGCTGACTTAATTCGTAATAGCCACACAACCTCCTCCGTTATTTTATCTACTCTCTCTACTGGACATAAGTCTTCCCCATTTTGCACTAATTAGATATCCTGGTACTTTTTTATTTTACTCATCCTTCCTCCCACTTTGCTCCATCGGTCTAGACCGATCTACTTAATTTGTACCAGCATTTTCATTCAAATACACGAATACTTTGAGTAACCTTATTTTTAAGTATAAAAACATTATGATTTACTGCACAAGTATGATGGGAAATCGGAAACTGCAATGCTGAGGGAATGCGGAGGTCGCGGGCGGAACACGCACGTGCCTCACATCTCAAATCCAAATTGGCATTTTCAGGGTTCTTGAAAAGCATCAAGTACTAAAAAAAGTACTACAATGATATTGTCTTGTTGAATATTAAACCATATTGTTTTAATTACCTCCGAAATATGGTAAACATTTTGTTTAAGCTATGATGTGGATAGGAAAACTAGTAGGGATAAAACATTAAGCAAAATACGGAGAACTGCTTAATCTAATTGTGCGATAAAAATGATGATAAAATAAAGATTATGATTTAACAAAACAATATAAAAAGGATAAAGTGTTAAGGTTTTAAGCGCCACCACGTTATGGGAAAAGAAGCGGAATCCGATCCCCAACCAAATGAACTGGTTAAGGTGATGGATAATAGATAAATACAACAGAACCTTAATCTAAACGTCTAATTCGATCTTAGCTCGTCTTGCATAACGGTTTCTCAGAAAAAAATGACAAGGAAGTAAAAACAAACATCGTATTGCCTATATTTAGAATTTAACAACGCCGCAAGTCATATCTTGGACGTGGTACCAAAATTGTTATATGTGCGTGGAATAATTCTTGAGAGATTTTGAACAAAAACTAGGACATGAACGGAATACAAATCTGTGCATCTGCGCTTTCAAAATATTTACGCCTGCAATACCTCAGATAATCTTGATATATCCCTTTTTGAATAAAACATTATTGTTTTTGGTAATATTTTATTATGTGCAGTATTTTGTAAGTTTAGGTTACGAAACATTTCTCAGAGATACACGTAGATACTTTGTCCAAGATATACTTAGGTGCGAGAAGAGCGTCGGTGGCTCAATGGTATGTACTGTTGCCTTCCTGCCGGGAGGGCTCAGGGGTTAATATCCCGCCAAATGTGCTGCGTGAAGTCGTCCACTCCGCACTGGGCTCTCGTCAACGACTAAGGCCTATACACCCGCGTATGGCTCCTGCTCTTTGGTGGGGACGTTTAATGAGTACTGGCCGTGGTTTGAACCTAAAAACTTTAGTTTATTATAGTCGACATTTCATCCATTACACTACAGGGGATCGACCAATGTAAGTTTAAAAGATAACAGATCAAGAACACAAGCTTTACAGCGAAAACAACATGAACAATTAAAAAAATCTCCTAATGACAACATCACACATATCCATACTCAATGGAATATTAATTTAGCCGAAGCTCGAATCTGACAGTAAATATCACGAAAACTTGTTAGTCTAAAAGGCTCGGGTGTCGAAACAACCTCACACCTACGTCCAGTCAAATATATTACAGAGGCGGCCGTCCCTCGACAAAAGAAGGGGATCGATGTCGATATTTCATGGGACTAATGATCTGATGTAACTAATCCTTAGTGTATACAGTGTGGTCTTTGATAGTGAAATATAGCTGGGCGTGCGAAGGGTGTGATATTAAGACAATGCAATGCATGAGAGATGTTATAGTGACGTCAGGCAGACAGGTTAACAAATAAATAAATCCACCGACATTTACACACCGGCATCTATTCCCAAATTAAGTATCTTGTCTGTAATATGGGTTCTAAACAAGAAAAAACATATTATACAAAGAAACACCCAGACAATATAAACAGATAGATTTATGCAAACAAATATTTGCACTGGCTGGGGATAGAGCACTTAGTATACGAATAACAGCCAACTTTTCAACAACGATGGCAAATGCTAGGTTAATGGTGGTTCAATAAAGTTGTAAATTACTAGTATCGTTTTAAAACGTTAAATATTTATATAAAAGTCGAAACAGCTAAGCCATTACTGTATGCCTTTATCCAGTTTGTTTCGTCCAACACATGTTTTGATATCAACAAATGTTCTAAAAAAGTTACAAAGATCACCTGGAGTTTACACATAATACATGTGCAACTCACTCGATTCTAGATCACGGAATAACCTTAGTACCGTCGCGTGGGCGTAAGCTTTAGCTGATGCCGTAACACTGCTGTCCAAACACCCTCATTATCTCTTGCTCTCATTATTAATAACGGCAAATTGGATTAAGCGAGCATGCGATCGTGATTTGCTCTATCTTAACATTTATCTGCAGCTTTGTTTCTAAAACTAATATAATTTATGAATCGTTAGAAAGGCAACCTAATGTTGCTGGTTGGTTAGCGAAAGACGTTCGGGTCTCGAGGCTCGAGCAACTGGCATTATGCCATAAAAATAAATCTGCGCGACCACCCGCGGCCATGTTAATGTTCTTTTATACAGGTTGATTGGTGAAGCTGCATGTTCCTTTAGGGGCAAAGAATGAAGATCGGATAGCTTATTTGCATGACCATGCTAGCGGTTGTCAGCTTCAGATGTTTATCGTTCACACTTACAAGGTTTGTATTACAAAGCGAAATTAATATGCATCATTATGCTTTTCTTATTCATTTCTGTTGATGATAATAATAATATTAAAATTAATACTCTTCAATTAGAACTTTTTAATACTAGTGTGGCAAAGACCAGTATGAGCAACAATTTTTTTGCAGTGCCTAAATTTAAGTACTTGAATATGATTTCGTTTCGTGCTGGCTGATTTGTTTAATTTTGTTATTTTATTTTATTTAGAGCGTCGGTGGCTCAATGGTAGTGAGCTGTCGCCTACTAAACCCGGGAAGGCTGAGGTTGAATCCCGGCCACGTACCAATTGTGTTTTCAGAATTTCGAAATATATATGACGTTATCCGACGCTCTTCGGTGAAGGGAAAACATGTGAGGAAACTCTTGATGTACGTCTGCGAAGAGATTCAAAGGTTGTGTGTGAAGTCTCCATCCGCATGACTGGGCCCGCGTAGACGACTAAGGCTAATCACCCGTATACGGGTAGCTCCGTGCCCCTCGTGGGACGTTTAATTGAGATGATGATTTTTTTATTATTGTTATTTTATTTGTATGGACCTTCAATTGGTTTCCTGTTTTTATGATTATTATTTGCTGTTACCCTTTTTTCATAAAATAATTGACTGTGGCAGGAAACGAAATGTTATTTGTATAATTTATTATTATGAATACATCATTGCCAATCACCCTCTATAGCGCACGCCGCGTAAATCGTGTTATGCATATACCGAGCGCACGCGTATGTGTGCCCGCTTCCCACGAACCACTTTATTATCTCATTAGCTTGAAGGAATGTCTTCATAAAGTGTCGCCGGCCCCGAGACATCGTTCATTACACTCCGTAATGGCTTTAATAAAACCCTATATTTTCTTTTACCATCAAAAAATCACAAAGTCAAAACTTCGCATTGGATACTGTAGATTTCGACTTTGCTAAGGCGTTTGACAGAGTTGTTCTTAAGAAAGTCCGCAATGGAAATGTTGGCGATCGTAAATAAAGTAAAGAAGGTTGTGTTATGGTGGTGAGCCTTAACAGGAGAGCCCGGAGGCTAGGCAGGTTGGTCGCAGCTGGTGCGCGGGCGCAGGTGGCCTCCCTCGGGGTGCGCTACTTGATGTTACCGGGGGCTGCTACTGCGTCTGGGAGCCGTCTGCGCGTTCATATTGGCATCTTGCGAGATAATCTTTGTGGGTATTGGAGGATATAGTTATTAACTCGTTAAAGTTAATGTAGTGTTAAGGTCTGTGGTATTTAAATACTTTAACAGATTGAAATGACATTTATAAATATTAATGGCCTTTTCGATTGTATGTGAAGATAAGCGTATTTGATGATGTAGTTTTTGATATCTTAACTCAATTTTGCCACCTATGGGGAACTAGATAATAAATTATTGCGTCTTTTTGTTCAAAGTTAAAAAAAGTACCTTCGAAAAAATGTCTTACATAGGACCGTTCTTAGGTTTGATTTTTCATGTAACCACATGCATATACCACACTTGCACCACCCATTTTATCACTTTTAAGCAGGATGGTTATCATTAGATATATCATCATCATCAGCTCATTGCACGTCCCAACCGAGGGGAAGGAGCCTACCCGTATAGGGTGATTAGGCCTTGGTCGTCAACGCGGGCCCAGTGCGGATTGGACGACATCACGCACAATCTTTGAATCTCTTCGCAGACGTGTGTGAAGGTTTCTCACGATGTTTACCTTTACCGTAAGAGCGTCGGAATAAATACCTAATAATATTCCAATACTTCAATTCTGTTATAGGTATTTGCAAATAGTCAACCATACATGCTAGCTTTTATGACGAAAGCGTAAATATTACTTCGAGCATTAGACTCATATATCATAGAGATACACTTGAACAATGTAGCAACGCGATTCGCACCTCAATCGCTAAGTTGCGCATGCGCGTCGATGTGACGCGTTCAATTTGCGCGTGCGGCGACGGGGCGCGCCCGTGATGGATGCGACGCGTGCCCGAGGCGGTACCGCGTGGGAACCCACTTGTGTAATACAAGAACTAGTGGTGTACTAAATATACATTCTCGGCAGTAAATTTAACTGATATAAAAATATGTTATGAGTATGAAGCAAATTAATCATGACATGTAACTGATAGATGTATAGAGCGTCGGTGGCTCAATGGTGTGGACATTGCCTTCCGATCGGGAGGGCGTTAAAATCCTGCCACATACCAATGAGATTTGTAATTTTCGAAATTATTTGTATGTTATCAGACACTCTTACGGTGAAGGTAAACATTGTAGGAAACCTTCGCACGCCTGCGAAGAGATCCAAAGGTTGTGTATGAAGTCGTCCAATCCGCACTGGGCCCGCGTGGACGACTAAGGCTTATACAACCTTTACGGGTAGACTCGTGCCCCTCGGTGTGGACGTGTAATGAGCTGATGATGATGATGAAGATTCATTAATGAAGAGAGAATTTCGACTGAGAGATTGACCGAACATTGATGAATGAATCTAATCCCACCAAAAACATTTCATGTAAAATATTACCAAGACGACCACATAAGGTTTTTGCTGTGAAAAAGACATCAGAACTCATCTCATCTCGGCGAAAATTATAAGTTTATGATATTACTTGGAATAAACACCAAATTTCAGCTTTCTAGCACTTCAGGAAGTAGCCAAACATTTTGATGATCATCAGTGTGTCAGTAACGAAATCGGCGTATTTGAGCTATTCAATTGAAACTTTGTATGTTTATTAAGTTTATTATCGACATCATATCCTGAGAATATCGACTATCTGGTACATTGAAAACCTACACTATATGAGAGTTTAAAAAACGACGAAACACTGCCAGAAAGGGTACGTAGTACCTTTATTAGAATAGGCTTTATTGGAATAGGAATTAATGTAAATTATAAGTGGGCTTATACAGAAAGCATGACCGAATTAAAATTAAATCTCAAATCCGCACACGAAAGCGCGTCTCTAGTCTTCACACAATTGATTCATGTAAATTTGTAAACACAAAATTCACGTTAGGCAAATGGTTTGTCAATGGAATGTTATCGGTTATCTGTGCTCATGTTAAAATTATACATGTTGGATTTTGTCGCAATATACTATAGTTTAGTGATACTGAGAAGTTACAAATCTTATACAAATTCCATAAAATTTAATAATAAGGAAGATCAATAAGGGGTTGTCCATTAATCACGTGAGGCTCGCAAGGGGGGAAGGGGTTTTTATAAAAATCACGAAAATAACACAAGGGGAGGGGGGGTGTAGTGAGATATCACGTGTATTTACCTAGTGTAGACATTTTTATCATGGTCCTTAATTTCAGAATAAAATAAAATTATAGTTTATACCTGTATTTAAAGGTAATATTTTGAAAGTCTTCAAATTCTTTGTAGGTATTAAAGATATACGTGATGTTGAGAAGGGAGGGGGGAGGTAGACTTAAACCTCACTACGTATCACAGAGGGGAGGGGGGCTTATAAAATGCAAAAAAAGATCACGTGATTAATGGACGGCCCCTAACTAATCTATTTTCGAATTGCTCCTTTCATTATTCAACTCTTACTGTATATACATTGAATCCAGGATCTTGAAGATCCAGTAATTAGACCTCCCCCGAGAAAAGTCTTGAAGATGTTAAATGTGTTACGACCTCTCCGAGAAAGGGACACAATGATATCTGATCTCAAATGATGTCTGTTCGATATCTGGTCATCCGGTATGAGGTTTATCCGTTGTTTAGAACCCAGACATGCTTAAATCGGGGCTAGATGGCGCTGTGTATATCAGAAGATATGTTTGTGTCATCATTAGCTCACATACGAGGGGCACGAGCATACCCGTAAAGGGTGTATAGACCTTAGACCCACGGGCCTAGTACGGATTGGCCGACACGCACCTTTGAATCATATAAAACGGAATATGTTGTAATATGTCAAAAACCCCGAAACGTTTACCCAAAACACAACCAGAAGCAACTGTCTCGAATCGGGACATGACTTCCAAACGGTCGAACATTCAACACCTCTGTCGGTCGGATCGAGTTGACAGATGGGGCGTGTCGCCCGACACGACACGACGCGTCCACCGTGACAACAACCAATGACTCGGTTGTTATACAATGTCGCCTTTTTGGACTGCAAGACCTCACAGTAGGCGCAGGAAATGTCGACCGTTTTGTTGTACGTCGTGTTCTTTTATTATTAGCGTTGTTAGAACTAAAATCTTGTGGTCAAGGAGTGGAGTACTTCATTTGGAAAAAAATGTTTTGTGTAATGTAATGCTATGTCCAGCACTATGCTATGGACTGCGATAGGATGAAGAGATAGAGTACCGCTTGACTTTGCCCCATAGTAACACAATTGTGATCGTCATCATCATTACAGCCTAGTATGTCCATTGCTACGACAACAAAGGCCTGCCTGCCATAATGATTTTAACGCGGGCCGATCCCTAGCAGTTGATATACATCTGCTACCCGCCACCTTAACCCAGTCATTTATTCATCTGGTGGGGGGTCGGCCTACACTTCGTTTTCCCTTACGTGGACGCCACTCGAGAACCTTTCCGCCCCATCGGCCATCGGTTCTACACACTATGTGCCCTGCCCACTGTTACTTCAACTTGGAATTTTTGTGGGCTAAGTCTGTCACTCTTGTAATTCTAATCATATTAAATGGTAAATACAGAACTAATCGGTTTTATTTGCCGGAACGTCGAGTTGCTGGTAGCGATTAGTCGCCCACGGCGCGGCCAGTCAATTGGTCCCGATCCCGGTTCGGGCATTTTCATTTTTTTGGCCATTTCGTGTGGTGGTCTGCGGTTTACTATAACATTTAATGTCACGGCCATTGGTTCTTCAGATTATTTTGTGACGAATTAAATTAATACTCAATAAAGTCCGAATGCCCTTGACTTACGAAATTATATACAGATAAACTTCATTCAACTATGACGACGCATTTGGTGTAATGGTTGAGACGTCGGCTAAGCTACTACACCAAGGGTTCTAAAATCGATCCCCTGGCAGTACAAACATTTTTGTGCATGAACATGTCTGTTTGTATCTGGGTATTTTCTTTGTATAATATGTATGAATTTAAAAAAATAGTATAAGTATGTTTATCAGTTATTTAGTACCTGTAATACAAGCTTCACGCTAAGTTTCGGAGCTAGATGGCGTTGTGTCAATGTCAGTGGATATTTATTTATCTAACCCGCTATCCAAGCGTGGATATCATATAAAAACTGACCAAGTCCGAGTCGGACTCGCCCATAAAGCGTTCCGTAGCTGCAAGTAACATTAAATAAAATAAATATTGTTTACTATGAGAAGGTGCGTAACATTTAAATTAGTGGAATTGCAGCCCTGGGGTGTTACCGCAATCTCTAAAAACAGTATTACTATAATGATACGTCAGCATTTTTGTACCAGAAAAGGCGAAGTAATATTATCGTAGGATTTGTAGGTAATACTACAAATTAAAGAATACAAAGTTTTTTTGTGTTTTTATTTGATTTATTGGTCTATTTTTATCTATAACCAGTTATGTTTTTTTTTCCTTTTGATTTGTGCAAATTTGTAATAAATTAGTTTTTTGGTTGCCCACCAGTGTGCCAGGACAAATGCTGAGGGAAATCCTGTTTGGCACTTATTTTTATTAGTTTTATGTTTCTTACTGTTGTATGTATTATATTGTGTGTCAAATAAATAATTCTTTCTTCTAATACTGTTTTAAGAGATATTGGTAACCCGCCAGGACGTGACTGTGCATATTCACAATTCTCGACATTCGCCCGTCAGTTTCGTACAAAGCAACGTCGGAGTTTACACGGTGCTGTGTTTCGGCTCATTAGACCGAGTGAGGAGGTTTCCAAAGCTGCCTCGGCCAGGGTCGGAGCCGCGGGAGGCGAGATCTGCGGGTCGCGAGTTCCGCTTCCATTGTTGTTCGGACACTCGAGTACGAAATGCATTGAGCGTTTTCAATAACGCGTGGTCAGTTTGCTTGCTTCTTCTTCTTATCGAGTCGATATGGATTCTCAAGTTAAATATGGTAACGCGCCCAATATTTGGTCACTTTAATCGCCCTTTCATTTGCCACCTACAGGTCCTGGAAACCGCACGAAAACAGTTCGGGAAAGACAATAGGTTTTCAAAGTCAAAAGTCAAAGTCAAAAACATTTATTTCAAATTAGGCTTACAAAAAGCACTTATGAACGTCAAGAAATATACAAAAATATAATAAAAAACGATTTAAATACTAAACTAAAAATATGAGTTTTGATGCTTGAAAAAAAAAGCGGTTCAGTGGTTTGGCCTGTTGAGAAAGAAACACCCAAGAAAACTCAACAGCTTCCCATTTAATGAGCGGCACCAGAGTCGCACAGACTGCTTCTGGAATATCACCATCTTACCTGATTCTCACGGCACTAGAGAAGATCACCGCCCGGAGGTAGCTCTTCAGCCAAACGAGGGCGTCTCGAAGAGGTTGGGAATAATTAAAATGCTTGCTTATAAAAAAATAGATTAGAAGACGTTTATTTAACCTCGAAGAAGCACAAATACTAGGTCTTTACCTATGTAATTGCCGTTCTTCAGTACTGGCCATGACAAATCAAAATAATATAATGAACCAGAGGATACAATAGAACGATTACAATTTCTCGAAGATTACAGTCAGTGTAAGAAGGAAAAAATACACTGATAAAAACAAAGAAGTAGTATCTTCATCAGCTCATTGAATGTCCCCACCAAGAGGCATGAGCTTACCCGTAAAGGGCATAGTTGTCCACGAGGTCACAATGCCGACTTCACGTAGAACCTTCGCAGTTGTGTGCAGGTTTCCTTGCGATTCTTTCTTTCCCGTCCGTCCCGATTTTTCCTTCTCCGTAAGAACGTCTGATGAACGTGCATATAATTTCGAAAATTCGATAGCACCACACCAATGAGGTACCGACGCTCTTAAATATATAATAAATAAATAAATATCCACATACATTCACACAGCGCCATCTAGCCCCAAACTAAGCTGAAGCCTGTATAATATGGATACTAAACAACGGACTAAGACAGCAAAATATAAGTGTTTAACTTATATTTAGTTTTTTTTCGTAAATACATATTATACATAGAAAACACCCAGACCAATACAAACAGACATGTTCATGCACACAAATGTTTGTACTGCCCGAGGATTGAACCCTTGGTGTAGAAGCCGACGTCTCAACCGTTACACCAAATGGGTCGTCAATAATATATTTCATCGTCAAAGGCTCTAACAATGGTGCACGCGATCATACCCAGTGAGCGGGCACTCTAAACTGTCGCTATCTATAATTAGGATCGCCGGGGGTCAGCCATCGCTGCGGAGCGACTTTCCAAATAATTTGACTTGTCATCACTCATTGCACTGAATGCTTTGTTGTTATTAAATTACTATTTGTACTGACCCTGGATGCCATTCGCGGTTATCTCGTTAGGATCGCGATAAGGGATAGTTTCGGAATGATGGCCGATTACTTCGATTGTTCGAAGAGCGATACGGACGGTCCCCAATTGTACTATTGTACCAGCTCATTAAACGGCCCCACTGAAGGGCACGAGCCTATCCGTATAGGATGTATAAGGTCTTAGTCGTCCACGCGGGCCCAGTGCGGGTTGGCCGACTTCACGCACAACCTTTGAATCTCTTCGCACGCGTGCGCAGGTTTCCTCACCATGTTTTCCTTCACCGTAAGAGCGACGGATAACGTACATATAATTTTGAATCCATATAGGTACGAGGCGGGATCCGAACCTGCACCCTCGGGATCGTAAGATGACAGTCCACACCATTGAGCCACCGACGCTCTCACATTACGACACTTAAAAATCCAAATCAAAATTTAACTATTAACTATTGGTAGTTTAAAATGGTATTGACGCAGTAAAATAAATGTCTAATGATGTCTTCTCTTCTTCTCTTCAACCTATTGCAGTCCACTGCTGGACATAGGTCTCCCCTATTTTGCGCCAGACATCCCGGTCCTCCGCCTTTGTCATCCAGCTTCCACCAGCGACCTTTCGCAAGAATGGTGTCTACTAATTGAAATCTACCATAAAAATGAATAAATTAGTACGAAATTTCAGTATTGAGCACAGACATCAGAATATACATTAGACTGGACAAGCCGTCAAGTTTATAGGCAGTCCCAGTGTCGCAATTTCTTTTCGGTTCTTACCTGTGAAAAGTTATTATATTTCTTAGTAAATTTACTGATTCATTGCGATGATGGCATGTTACAATTGCACAGGATAGCAATTTGGAAAAAAAACGGTAATTTCTTCTAATATTCGTGCGTCTTGACTCGTCTCACAGAGCGTAAACTGGTAGCCAGTGTATGCTCGTTGAGCTTACAGTTGTCGCACTTTAAACGCGGCTTGCCCCATCTCCTGTATTGGGAAATCTGTGCTATTGAGACACAGCAATGATTCTGTTGACGCATTTTAAAATCAGCGGAATTGGGGACCTGTTATGGCAATGCTGTTGGATACACAATAAGATAAATTGTGATGAAAAAGAGGGCTTTCGTTAAAGAACCCAATATAATTTTCCCGAAGACGTAAGTTCCCTATTCAAATCAATAATAGGATAAAAGTACTTTAGTTAAATAAAGATTATTATTTGTGAAGAATCAAATTGCTAAAGGTCACCAAAACTTGCCTCAGAGGCTGGATGAGCGGAGGACCGGGCTAGCTGGTGCAAAATGGGAAAGCCCTATGTCCAGCAGTGGACTGCAATCGTTAAAATTGACCAGCAACTGATAGACAATTATTATTCTCCATCAATGCCACACTGCGCCCGACACCCGAGACAAAAGATGTTATGTCTCATATACCCGGTAATTTTACTAGCTATAGTACACTCAAACCGAAACATAGGAATGCAAAATACTTCTATTTGACGGGACGATATCTGGCACTGCTATGGTACCTACCTAGATGACACGGTACCGAGTCTACCAACTAGTTACACGTATACATAAAGCACGTATGTGATTAAAAATTTAGTCTTTTATTTTATTAAATCAGTATGACTGACATCTAAACGATAAAAAGGCTGCACTAAGCACCCATGCCCTGCCTACTGCTCCACACCTCAACCGAAATTCCAAAGAGGCCAAAGTCTCGTATTTAGTATGCGGACTATTCATTTGTGTCGCAAATAAATTAGCGCAGATAACATCTGGTTCTAGGAAAGCGTTCGCAGGAAATGACGCCATATTTATGGCAGGCGTTAGGCTGATCCATTTTGAAATACTGGATCCTGTTTGTCATTAAAAACATAATTAGTAGGTTATTTTGAAGCTCTCATATTAGAGATTTTTTAATAGAAGCCAGACTATAAGTAGTTGGTTTTGACCAATAAGGGTTCCGTATTTGGGATGAAATAAAGTTACGCTTTTAAGGTACTGGTCTTCAAACTTCTTGGTAGAAGATTTAAAATTTGAAGTCTCGGGCGGAGGGGTCAGTGCGGCATTTTTGGAGGACAATAACTGTCAATCAGTTGTTGGTCTCCTTCAATGCCGCTCTGTCATGGTCAGGCGTTTCACTTACCATCAGAGCGTCTTGACAGACCCGCACACTTTTACATATAGAAAGGTTATCTGAAAAGAAATATGATTCCGTGCTCCGGAGACCACGTCAGTTCCAGCTACAATCTAAGGACGGTAGTCGTTGATCCAATCAGCATTGGGCCCGCGTCGTAACCCTCGGCCCAAACTCTCCATAGCTTTGCTGTGCGGGAAGGCCTGTGATCTGCAGTGGGCCGTTAAGGGCTGCGATTTTTACTTACTACAGAGTACTTGAACATTAGTATTTGTATAATCTGAGATTTATAAAATAACTTATTAACTAGGAAATCGTACAGCATCGTATCCAATCCGCTGATTGGTCCGCGGCCAACCTTCGACCCTGACTTATGCCTAGCAAAGCGATCGCGTGACGCACAAAGCACTGGCCCTTCACTCAATTATTCCCACGATCCAATGGACAGTTTGTAACATTGCAATTGAATATCCACATTTTTATGTTAAATCCAATTGTATATTATAAATCATTGAACTCCCAGTACTCCCACTGACGGATAACTGTAACAATTGATTTGTTATTGGTATAGTGTCTGGAATACGGATAAAATGTTAAACAGTTCACTCAGTTAACTTCTAATGATACCTTAAGTTTGTTATACTTTGATTGCCTTTTCCATTTTCTCACACTTGCTTACTTTTCTTACTTTAAAAAAAAATGTGAAATTAGCTTTGCCTTTGTACTTACTTTTCGATGTTTATAGTGTTTTATCATGTCTGTGAGTGCAATAAATAAATACATATTTGACTAAAGGCATGTCACTGAGGGTGAACTTTTTACACAATAGTAAAATATTTTTGAAATCACCACACTAGTTTTTACGTTTATTCGTTACACATTTGAAAAAATCTTTCCTCTTTATAAAATTAGTGTAGAAGAGGTCGTTGCGGTTTTAATTTCCTAAACCCTAAACTGCTAGCTCCCTTTATTGCCCTTAAAACCACAGTACAAGTTAAACGAAGCCGCATTCCATCCGCTACCACAGCGCGGTAAGCTTCAACCGGTGGTACCGCGATAGGGTTGCCTCCTATTAAACACCTCAAATTTCGATGCTATCATAAAAAAACTGAGAAAATCTATGGAAACCCGTGTTGCCGAACTATCGATAGTCGACCTCGAAAATAATTTATATAGTGAAGCTATCGATATGTAATATCGATACTTACTATCGCTAGGCCCATCGATACTATTGCTATTGCCCAAATAAGTATCGTGGACTATCGAGCGAAAACATTAATCATAACTTATAAAGTAATTTTTATGAGGAAGTTTTCTAAATATAGAAAGAAAGAAAGAAATATTTATTCTGTGGCAGTACACAATATTACCTTAAACATAAATATGGGACATATTTTGCGATTTATGTGGTGTACTTTTAGAGAATGCATGAACATGTATTTTTGTATAGGCCTGGGTATTCTATGCATTTTAAAATGTACATATACAAACAAAAAAAGTTAAAAATGATGTTTATTTGTCCTTTTGTACCCATAGTGCTCCGTATTTCCTGGACAGAATTCCAAACCAACGTCTCAATTCTCCAAGAACTAGACTATCTGCTATCGTTCAAAGTAAGAAAGAAAACATTTGTTTCGTTCAAGGTCGCATTCTTACTTTCTTTGGAAATATCACACGACGAGAGGGCACATCTGTGCAGCGACTTCTAATCCAGGGCAAAAATCGATGAAATGAGGGCGCGCGGTAGACCGGACGGTGGACCATCCATTTGGTGTAATGGTCGCGACGGCTACTACACTATGGCTTCCGGGTTCGATCCCCGAGCAGTACAAACAAATATGTACGTTGTGCATGTACATATTTGTTTGTAATGGTCTGGGTGTTTCTAAGTATAATATGTATGTATTTACAAAAAAATATATAAAAGTATGTTTAACAGTTGTTTAGTAGCTCCTCGCTTAATATTATAGATTGCGATGTGTGAGCGTCAGTGGATATTTATTTATTTAATTTCTAAATGGTCCACTGGACGAATGTACGAGGAAAGCTTCGGCACGAGAAGAATGGCAACGAAAACTCAGATTTGCAACCACGCGTGTTATGACTACCACGACCACTCGAATGAAAATGAAAAGTGTTTATTCAGTTTAGGTCCTCCAGTGAATGTCAAATGAAGCTACCACTGGTTCGGACGGTAGTTTTCCACTGTCAGAAGTACCCATAGTCATAGCAGTGAATATAATTACAGAAATTCTCTATTTTAATAAAGAGTGGCAACCCTATTACCCGGTAAATTGCGCACACGTCTGAGACATCAGTTGCGGTCGCTCGTTTCTCCCGATACTACGGCTTGCAGTTTTTACAGACATTGTATGGTTAAATGTATTGACCGCCTATCTGCTGTCTACATGGTACAGTCAGGTGTGTACCTGAGATAGGCCGTGTATGAAGTCATCTACGTAGACTTTTATTTAATATCCACTCAACTTACGCTCGATTTTAACTATGTTACGAACTTATGTTTGGGGCACGCAGTAAAATTACAGCTACCTATACTAGGCTACCTAGCCTCCTGCAACGGTCTAAGCCAAGTTTCACATTTCATTCGGGGCTTTCGGCTCGACGCCCTTTTTTTGGGCTGAGAGCCTCTGCACTCGCTAATTGTCCAGTGAAACTGAGAAGGCTTCCTGCGGTCAACAGAGATCTCATTTCGAAACAGTGTTGCCACCTTAGCCATTTTGTAGCTAGATCTAGCACTTTTTACTATAGGTGAACTCCTTTTTTAACGATTTAGCCCGAAAAGAGCAATCTAGCTCTTATTCACTGCCTTGAAAATGTTAGCAAATATGAAGTTTTCGACATGGTAACAAGTACTTATTTGCTATTTTATCGGTCATTATGACCTTTTTTTAGACGAGCTAAAAAAAAACGGCTGCACGACATGATTATTTCAGTATTTTAAGGACAGAAAATCTTTTAACGCTCTGTCTAGCCCTTTCTAGCCCTTTTTGACGTCCCAAAAAGCTCTTTTTCTAAAACTCAGGTGGCAACTGTTCCGAAAAAATCGAGTATATTGAGACTAAGATCTGTTGACGACCTGCAGATACCCACTGCTATTTTCTTTCAGCACTGCATCTGTCATGGTCAGACTATTCACCTACAAGCAAGTGAGTGAACTGACCACCCGTTTACCTAATGGTATATAGAAATATAAATTCGGAAGATATAAGTAACACTGAGCTCCTCAGTAGAAGATCGCTGTCCCATACAGTGGTTATTTGACATTTATTGTTTTCTAAGATCCTAAACATGCAATATTTTGTTATGTTTTGATTTGTCGTATTAGAGTTTTTTATCTTTCAATCTGCCCTCGAATCTCCTGTAAGGTTTCCCGTTTTTGTTAAACTGTGTTATCGTGCAACTGCAATTAATACACTTCTGTATCTGTTCGTATCATTGTGTCGGTCACTAAATGTTATCTTTCTTTCTATGCAGACGACTTTATGCACGGTCTCTCGCAGGTAATCCGACTTTAACTTCATAAGTATACATATGTACATAATTCATTTACCCTTTTATTTTAATAGGTGACCATTAAATTGGCAAAATAATGGATCGGTCACGCGGAGCGCGCGCTGCACTATTAGTTACACGCGGCTCTCGCTGCGAGTCACGCGGCGTGCGATTAAAACCCCGGCGTAACTTGCTACGCCTCGCACTGTAGGGCTGCCACAATTGAATAGGTGTTTAATGATATTCTGTATATATAAAGGTAGATACGCCATCCATACCTCAACAACGAATCGCAAAAGAGAATAGGTTGTCTTTGTTGTTTCAGTTGTTTTGTAATATGCTTACATAACGAATCTATACTTTTTACATAATTGTAGGCGCAAGGCACGATACTGAGTCGTCTTGGTAGGTACCACCGCAGTGCCAGATATCGTCCCGGGAAATACGAGTGTTATGCACTTTTGTGTTTCGGGATGAGGGCACTGTAGCTAGTGAAATTACCGGGTATAAGAAACCTGACTTCGGTTGTCTCGGGTGACGGATGCAGTGCGGTATTGATGGATAATATTAACTGTCTGTCAGTTGTTGGTCTTCTTCAATGATGCCGCTCTGTCATGGTCAGGCGTATCACTTACCATCAGGTGAGCGTCCTGAGCAGCCTGTACACTTCATAACATATAAATGTTTTTATATCAATACGAATTTTTCATAATTTTATTATGAATTTTTGCGAGATACAAACTGACCCTGAGGTCCGGAGGACCTATGAAAACGTGTAGGATCAGGATGCTGGTTAAAGTTTAAGTTAAATTTTAGCATTTAGCCTGTGTAACAATGGATAAACGTACTTATGTACATATTTTTTTTGTAAATACATACATATCCTACAAAAAAACACCCACACAATACAAACATACATGTTAATGCACATAAAAGTTTGTACTGTCCAGGGATCATCGAACCCGGAACCATTGGTGTAGTAGCCGACGTCTCAACCATTACACCAAATGGGTCGTCGAATTCAGGCAGCCCTACACAAACCTGTGCCATTTCATTTGGCTCGCTCACGTAACTCAGGTACGCGTGAAGAGGATACAGCCCTCATCTTATTTACCGCATCTCAAATACAGACTTTATTCCCTATACATAAATCAGAAAATACAAAGCAATACACCGTGTAAAGAGGTGTTAGTATGACAAAAGCAATGAAAGCTTTATGTTGATCGGATGGGGTTCAATATTGCGTAACGTGCGGGCATCGAACTGGTGATATATGAGATGTCGGGGCGGCGTGATGTAGGTGCCTTGGAGTAGCCCGCCTCGTAATGCGCGTCAAGTGACGATAGATGGCGCCACAGAGCAGCTAGCATCAGTAAGTCAATTCATAAATAAATAATTATCAAAAAGACAATCACATAGCGCCACTTAGCTGTAATTTAAGCAAGAGTCTTCCTCATACTATATGTACTAAGCAACAGATAATTACATAAATAAATATAACCACCATCAGCGCAATATATGTCCCCACTGAGGGGCACCAGTACGCGGACCCAGTACGGATTGGCCGACTCCACGCAAAACCTTTGAATCTGTTCGCAGGCGTGCGCAAGTTACCTCACAATGTTTTCCTTCACCGTAAGAGCGTCGGATAAATGTACAATTCCTAAAATACATTGGTACGTGGCGGAGTTTGAACCTGCACCCTCCAGATCGGAAAGCAACGGTCCACACCAATGAGCCACCGATGTTCTGTACGGATGGCTCATAATAATTATAATAAATATACACTGACATTCACACAGTGCAATCTACTCCCAAACTAAGTATCTAGCCTAAAGAGTACTAAACAACAAATAAACGTACTCAATGTTTTGTAAATACACACGCACATACACATATATAAATATATATTATTATAAATAGAAAACATCTAGACCAAACAAACAGACATGTGTATGCACACCAATGTTTGTAATGCCCGGGGATCGAATCCGGAACCCTTGGTGTAAGAGCCGACATCTCTACTAACAATTACACACATGGATCGTCGTATAGATTTTTATTATTAAATACGGATTGGATAAAAAACTGTACATACATATTTGTATTCGTTAGAAATATACGACTTAATAGTAAATCCCTATACCGCAGGTCTGAATGCGCACACGTCACTCTAAATTCCCGATCGACCCCGCATAATCGCTAATCTACGGTACAGAGCAGGTGCGCCACAGAGGTGCGCATAAATCGGGCCTCCGTCGCCGCACAGCTTCGACAGTGAGTAAGCGCGCGCGCAGCCGTGACGCATTGCGCATGCGCACACCGATGTTACACGATATACTTGATAGTAAGCTTAATATTGGGCACAATAGATTTTAAAATAAAGTGTATAATTATTATATTATATATCCATTCTACGACCCATTTGGTGTAGCGGTTGAGACGTCGACTACTACACCAAGGGTTCCGGGTTCGATCCCCGGGCAGTGCAAACATTTGTGTGCATGAAAAGATGTTTGTAATGGTCTGGATGTTTTCTATGTATAATATGTATGTATTTACAAAAAATTATATAAAATAATGTTTGTCCGTTGTTTAGTACCCATAATACAGGCTTCACGCTTAACTTCGGGCTAGATGGCGGTGTAAGAATGTGAGTAGATTTTTATTATTATTATAAGCGAAAAGCTTTCTAACAATACATAAGAAACTACTTCCTGCGTCTTTGTTTACCGATACGTACAATTTAGGGGGTTTCAAGATAAGAGTGAATAGGCATAATTTGAGTTTGCTTGATAAACTTTAGGACGCATCGTCACTTTCCATCAGGTGTGATAGCAGTCAACGCTCTTTTTTAATGAAAAATCATTAGAAATGTTAACTACTAGTACCCCTCGGTAGAGAAGTTTATGAGCTGATGTTGATGATCCGTACCAGTTACCATCAGATGAACTAATTGCTCGTGTAGCCCTATAGCATAAAAAAACGCATTAAACTAACAAAGTAATAACGAAACTAAAAGAGCCACAATAGCTACCTCCAGAGTGACTTTTTCTTTTTAATGCTAGGTGGTAGACTCAATACTGAGTCGTCTAGGTAGGTACCACCGCAGTGCCAGATATCGACCCGTGAAACAGACGTATTATGCACTTCTGTGTTTCGAGATGAGGGCTAGCTACAGTGCTCTGAAATTACCGGGTACAACAGATGTTGGGTTTCTTAGCTTAGACCTAACATCTGTGTTCTCTGGTGTCGAGCGCAGTGCGGCATCGATGGAGGACAATAACTGTCTATCAGTTGTTAGTCTCCTTCAATGCCGCTCTGTCATTGTTAAACGTATCACTTATTAGATGAGCGTCCTGACCGTCCTGTATACTTATAACATAAAAAATATGGTTTTATGAAAGAATGGAACCCTTCTGCGTTTAGTTCGAAGTACTACACGCTGGCATTTCCAACACCAAAACAAACCAATCAATAGTCCTAGATATCCGCTGCATTCCCGGTTTTTATTTGAAAGGCAAATTCGCGGACGATAGCATCGTAGGCAACTTCCAATTCCACTTGGAACAATTGTATTGTTTAACTCGTATTTAAATGGAGTACGCGTTGAATAAAATATTCAGCAGTGGCGGACCTTTGCAAGGGGTCGCGAGAGCAATAGATAAATCTTGGGATTGTCACAGACTTAAGTGTATTACATTGCCTTAATTCGATTACAGTTAAAGCTATCACCACAAACTTAAACTTAAAGTTTTCTTTATCCCATTAAGTTACAAGACACTTTTGACTCGTCAATTCAAAGAAGTTAAAAACTAAAGTGATTCTACTAACCGGTTCGGACAGATCCTACTGATACGACTCCGGCATGGAGCAGAAACTCGTAGCTATCTTGGGATAAGACAGGAAAAGTGTTCTAAAGAGCGACTATCGAGTTTCTTGCCGACTCTTCTCAAATATTCTGCTTATTCCGAACCAGTGCTGGTAGAATCATAACAAATCTAATAATAACAATTGACGATCCAAAAGTATCTGTAAAAGATTAATTTGAACTAAGATTTTTTGAGATTAGGTTTATATTCATTTAAATATGATTTGCTTTACATAATTATTTTTAGTAGAAATGATATAATTCTGTAGAAATCCCTTTTTTTCAAACCTAACCTAACCTAGTTACTGATTATCTTGCTGGATTCTCATAAGTCTACTATTTAATAAAGACCATAGTGTACTATTTAATAAAGACCTAAATTTAATAAAGATATTTTGATTATGAGCATACATAAACGGAGTCAATTTAACATAAGTGTAAAACCGATGAACCTTTAATTATTTTTTAAACTCAACAATCCCTAACCAGTACCCTGTCGTTTGTTACGTGTGATCATTTAATTGTGTAAATAACACGGTTGTCTTTCTCCGAACGTTGTGGTGACGGTGGTAATTACTATGATTTTGTTGTCCCTTGAGTTCGTTTGTCACGCGACAATACCTTTAAAATGGCACACGGAAGTAGCGTTTTAATACACGGGTGTAAACATATTTAGGTATGATACTTAATTTTAAAATACACTTGGTGGTAGACTCGATACTGAGTCGTCTAGTTAGGTACCACAGCAGTGCCAGATATCGTCCCGTGAAATAAGAGTGAAAAATATAAAAATATTCTGTAAGTACTTTTGTGTTTCGCAATGAGGGCACTGTAGCTAGTGAAAAAACCGGGTAAAAGAGACCTAGCATCTGTTGTCCCAGGTGACGGGTGTGGTGCGACATTGATGGAGAATAATAACTGTTTATCAGTTGTTGGTCTCCTGCAATGCGGCTCTGTCATGGTCAGGTGTATCACTTACAATCAGGTGAATGTCCTGACCGTCATGTTCACTTCGTTACAAAAAATATTAATTTTAGTTCTAAAGTCCACCCAAACGGACTCCCTCGATAACTATAGTCGGTGAGGGGCTTTGGACAATAAAATTAATTTGAGGGGCCCAACTTTTTAATATTGAAATCAATAAGATGTTAATCTATGGTTCAAATTACAATTATTTTTCTGGTTTATTTAGTAAGTCAGTTCAGACTATTACAGACTTGTAGAGGCATCTCGACCTGAAAGATGTTTGTTTGCCCTTTTATGATTCTTATAAAAGTTTGGCACATTCAAGTAAGTTCAAATCCTGTTGGGCACAATCTGAACTTCATCCCCTTGGGCAACTATTATTTATGACCAAATGGTATTAGATCTTAATTTAACATTATTTGATCACAAATACTAATTGTCTAAGTGGATTATTCACTTCCGTTGCACAGTGAAGAAAGAAAGAAAGAAGAAAATGTGCATCGGTATTTTTCCCTCTTTTGCGCAGAATCTGCCCGGAAATCAGCTGCGTTGTGTCTTATTTTCAGAACAATCGTTACCATTACGTCNGTCAAGGCTTTGCATGATAGCTTACAATTAACTTGCATTTCGTTTAAATCACTTGTTGAACTTATAAGTACTGACAGAGGTACCGCCTGCAAAAAAGCGCAAACTAGGCGAACGTGACCGTGCGCGCGGACATGGCGACGTTGGGTTTGTGCACACCCATCTCTTTGCACATAATATAAGTACTTTTAATATTTGACATAAATCCCTTAAAAACTTAATTAATATAAATGCTTATCTAAAAAAATAGTATAAATACCAGTCGCACGGCAACATCGAGTCCAAAACTAAGCGGCTTTCTATAGGCTTTTTTCTTTTCTTTCTTTCGATAGTATATCTTTCTAAGCTTAAGGTTTTTTGTTATCATTTATCTAGGTTTATATTATACTTAACTGCTTAGTAATACTTTTGTAGATAATTATATTTTTACTAATACTTAATATGATAGAATTGTGAATATAATTTGCTTTAATGAAATGATATGATTTGAATTTGAATGAATTGTTTTTAAAACAGTAACATCTGAGTTTCTTGCTGGATTCATCTCAGTCAAAAACTACCGTCCGAACCAATGGTAGTTTCATTTGACATTCATAGTGTTCTGTTAGGACCTAAACTGAATAAACACTTCATATTCAAAGAGTTAGTTAAAAAAAAGTTTATAAGAAATTTGATTTAATCCTGATAAAGATGTAGTCCAAAACTTTACGATTTATTAATCATACCAAAAGTTGAATGACAACCAATAGCTTGGAAATATCAAGCAGTGTGTGCAAGGCTTACGCCATAGACGGTCGGAGTAACCAGCAGATAATGACTGGTGGAGAGCCGGGGATCGATGGCAGACACGCAACGATCCCGGTATTACTAGAATCGTTTATTTAACAAATACCGTGCTATGGCGGGGGTTTACGTGATAAGATCTAGAAAAAGACATGCGTAGGAGACCTTCCTTCTTGGCACGGGCAAGGTCGGTTCGAATCCCGTTGAGAAACGACACTTTGCATGTATGTATATGACTTTAATGTAAAACTGTTGTTAGACATATTATTGTAAACCTAGTATCTTGATAGATACATGTTGTCAGACTTAAATTATTTACCTAAAGAAATTGTTTCATCATCATCATCATCAGCTCATTAAACGTCCCCACCGAGAGGCACGAGCCTACCGTACCGTACCGTATAGGGTGATTAGGCCTTAGTCGTCCACGCGGGCCCAGTGCGGATTGGACGACTTCACACACAACCTTCGAATCAAGTTATTATATATATTCGAATCGAAAACACATTGGTACGAGTTGGGATTTGAACCTCTGCCCTCCCGGTAGGAAGGCGACAGTCCACACCATTGAGCCACCGACGCTCTGAAGAAATTGTTTATTTGAGGATATTTGCTCAATGTTGTACTGCATTTATGAAAGAGCGGAATCCCCTGGTACACGCAATTTCTGCTTAAAAGGGGATTCCGACATATTATAATTGTAACATTATTCTGGAAACAATAAACAATTTTTGATTTGATTTGATATTGATTTTGTGGGATTTTTCCTAGTTTGATTTAAGATCTGTATTGTCCGAAATGAAAGATGATTGGAGGGCACGTTAAGCCGTCGGTCCCGGCTACAAACTTAGGATGAAATTTGTTAACCCACCAATCGGCATTGTGCTGCGTGCTGGGTTACGGCCCAATCTTCCCATAGCTATGCTGTGCGGGAAAGCCTGTGCCCTACCGTTATGGCCTGATGATAATGATATATGACAATGTTAACCAGTGGGTCTGAAAATGAAACAACGAACGAAGATATTGACTTCGATCACAACACAAACAACTCACTGTTGCCAAAAGTGTAAGGGCTCCTCGAAAGCCTGTGAAGGGTCAATTTATTTGGCTAATCCAGCATGCACCTTACAATTCTAACTCATTGCAGGAATTGGAAGATTTGAAGCCAGTGTCCCCAGTGTTAATAAGTAGGCACTCTTTTATTTAAACAAGATGCCTCTGGAACTTGCGAAAGGCATTTTTGCATAACCGGCAAAGAAATCATTTAAAAAGCAAACATTTAAAAAACTGATATTTTTAGGTAAAGTCTTTAAGTCAATGTTCGGCTTCGATTAAGAATTTGAACACTTTAAGTTACAACTTAAATCGCGTGGCATAAGTTATAACTTAGATGGCGTCGGTGGCTCAGAGGTGTGGACTGTCGCCTTCCTACCGGGAGGGCTGAGGTTCAAATCCCGACACGTACCAATGTATTTTCGAATTTTCGAAAAATATATGTACGTTATCCGACGCTCTTACGGTGAAGGAAAACATCGTGAGGAAACCTTCATGCACGCCTGCGAAGAGATTCGAAGGTTGTGTGTGAAGTCGTCCAATCCGCACTGGGCCCGCGTGGACGACTAAGGCCTAATCACCCTATACGGGTAGGCTCGTGCCCCTCGGTGGGGACGTTTAATAAGCTGATGATGATGAAGTTACAACTTAAAATTTTCCTAAAACTATTCTATACGAGGAAGAATCGTTACTTCTCAATCGATACCGAGTATGTATCGATATTTAGCGTTTGAGCAAAAGTATCGATACCTTTATGATACGGTCTACTTGTTTGCCTGCCGATGAAATATATAAAAAAGACTGATAATTAAATTTCTGAATAGAAACAAATAACTTAAAGCACATAAGTAACAGGCAGAAGCCGTGCGTGCTGCAACCAACTTAAGTTGCGAACATCTTAATCTGGCACGGGCATAATATTTATGTCCATTATAAATCGTTGTTTATATTCCATTTCAACATCACAAGACGAACGACCCTTTCAAACGTTAAGAGCAGAAAACTTCATTTACATACGAAAATATTGCAATTTATTACTTATATCTAAAATACGAATATATAATACTTGATTAGATTAGAAAAGCTCAATTAATAACTATCTCACCATAGCTATGCATAGACTTGCAGTAGGACGTTAAAAGCTGATGATGATTTAATAGCTATGAGTTATCATCATTATTTCAGCGGATTATACAACCTTACCAAAGGGCACGAGCCTACCCGTATAGGATGTATAGCCCTTAGTCATCCACGCGGGCCTAATGCGGATTGGTCGACTTCACGCACAACCTTTGAATCTCTTCGAAGGCGAGCACAGGTTTCCTCAAGATGTTTCCCTTTACCGTCCGAAGTCCGATAAACGTATGGATCGTCGACTAGCAAAATGTCACTGTTGATTAGGAGTCAGGATGAGGAAAACAGATATCTGGCGCAAAATCGATGACCTATTTGGTGCAGTGGTTGAGATATCGGGTACAACACCAAGGGTTCCGGGTTCGATCCCCGGGCAGTACAAACATTTGTGCACATGACTATGTTTGTTTGGATGTTTTCTACGTGTAATATGTATGTATTTACAATAAAAAGTATGTAAGTATGTTTATCTGTGGTTTAGTACCCGTTATACAAGCTTCACGCTTAACTGGGGGCTAGATGGCGCTGTGTGAGTGTCAGTGGATATTTATTTTATTTATTAAAAATGGCGGACACAGGCTTCCCCATTCTATTCCATTCCAGCAGGCCAAACTAGGATAGGTTGAAGAAAGCGAGATCGAGAATTATAATGTAGCCTCTTTTCGGTTTAATTGAACCAATCTTTTTGGGCCCACTGTGTAATTGTTAACTTATTTCTTCAAGAAAAAAGGTTTAAAGAGCCTTACTGCTTCCCCTTACCTAAAAAACGGTACAGTTTAATACAATCAATATAATAATCAAACAATTAATTGCCTTAAATAGATCGTGACAAGAGCTTTGTCGGTTCAAACAATTACGTCTACATCAAAGTACCGCTAATGACTTCAGAGGATTAATTCAACAAATTAACACTATCAATTACCGGCGGAAGAGCTATAAAAATGGCTGCATAATAACCGTATCGGTTCCATTGATCGATAGGATATATTTGCCGGTAAACAATGCCGCCGGAGCGTGACAGCGCGCGAGCGTTTACAATTAGGATAATTAACAATGCTGTGCTTAATTATTACTGTAAGTGACACGTAAAGAACGCCGACGGTAAACAAATATATAGAAAATAATTAAATATAAATAAATATCCACTATGGAGCGTCGGTGGCTCAATGGTGTGGACTGTCGCCTTCCTACCGGGAGGGCTGAGGTTCAAATCCCGACACGTACCAATGTATTTTCGAATTTCGAAAATATATGTACGTTATCCGACGCTCTTACGGTGAAGGAAAACATCGTGAGGAAACCCTTATGCACGCCTGCGAAGAGATTCAAAGGTTGAGTGGACGACTAAGGCCTAATCACTGTATACGGGTAGGCTCGTGCCCCTCGGTGGGGACGTTTAATGAGCTGATGATGATGAAATATCCACTGACATTCACACAGCGCCATCTAGCCCCAAGTTAAGCGTGAAGCCTGTTTTATGAGTACTAAACAACGGATAAACATACTTATATACATTTCTTTTGTAAATAAATACATATTATACATAGAAAACACCCAGACCATTACAAACAGACATGTTGATGCACACAAATGTTCACCATCCGGTCCATCAGACAAGACGTCGTCCTACGCTACGTTTGCCAAGTTCACTCCAGAACTCGTATGTTCCAACGGCCTTCGGTCACCAACCTAAATCAATTTTGAGAAAAGTTATTCTTTAGGGTTCCGTAGCCAAATGGCAAAAAACGGAACCCTTATAGATTCGTCATGTCTGTCTGTCCGTCCGTCTGAATAACACAACTTTCGAAACTATAAGCACTACACTATTCAAACTTTGTACGTATATGTATTCTGTGAACCGCTACAAGGTTGAGACAAGAAACTTGAAAAACTATCAATATATTTTGGGGTTACCCCATACATTGAACTGAAACTCAAATTTTTTTTTTTCATCGTACCCCTTCGTGTGGGTTATTCAATGTGTAGATCTTGAAAAATGGTATCGAGGTTTCTTATATCATTTTTTTATAAACTGAATAGTTTGCGCGGGACGATATCTGTTCACTGCGGTGTACTAGGGTTGCCAACCGTACTCTAAAAAGAGTATTGTCCTCTTATATCATGTGGTCGTACTCTATAATCTATAACACTAATAAAGTACGCTAAAATACTCTTTTTTTACAAATGTTTTAGTGCACGTCCGTAATAATACGCAAAAACCTTAATCAGAATTAAAAAGTCCACTATTACAAAAATGGTTGATTTTAGTATGATACTGGCTGTATTCACTAAATACAGTATCTTGAAAGACTACTGTTGAATTTAATCATTTAGACAAATTTTAGAAGGAAAACTTAATTTAAAAAGAACTTAAACATAGACATGGATACTTTATATTCAGAGAAGTATCAATTTTAAAATTGCTCGAAGCCGAATTGTTTAATAACGCAGACTTTATACAAAATGCACCGAAAAAAATCAATATATTTAAAAAATTCCTCAAGAATTTGATGTTTAAAATAAATTATTAGCTATATACTCTCTGTTCCCGCCACTTCAGCATTTACAGAAAAGTCTTTTCGGTTCATGAATGTAAAGTGGCGAGAAGAGAGAGAAACAGAGCTTCATTGAATTTAATCAAAAATGAGCTCTTGATATATATAAATTTATGTTTAGACTCATTCAATACCTTTAAAAATAATTGAAAATTGTTTATGTGCCGCAAGAAGTACTAAAAAATACCTTTTTAAAAGATAAAAATAAACGATACTCTTTTTATAAGTGCATACTCTTTTTTACCTCCTTTAAAATAGATATACTTTATTTCTGCTAAAAAAGTTGGCAACCCTAGGTGGTACCCACCTAGACGAGTCTACCACCTAGTTCTTTAACTTTTGCTTATAAGAAATCCTATATGCTTATTGTCTAATTACGCGGACGCTGAAACTCTCGTGTGACATTTGTGTGGCATCGGGCGGCGACATCAGAGGAACGTGCGCGCTGTCAAAGGAGCCGCCGATATTTAAATACGACAATTATGAAACTAGAGTATCGATGGTTAACGATTGATCGTACCGATCATTCGATAATCGTTCGCTACGTGTCCGATTATCGGAACGGTTTGTAGATTTATTAACATTAAATGCCTTGCAGCTAACTAGCAGTTTTCCTTGTAAAATTGTAGTTAAAGAAAAAGTCTTATTTTTAATGGGAAGAAGTGTTCTTTCACAATGGAAGTAAATTGTTGTTGTGTCTTGAAGAATATATAAAAACCAAGTTAGCATTTACAGTACGTATTTCGGGGTATAGTCATAATTACTTTTCTATATTTATTTTGCATTAGATTTAATATGTAGCGTAAAGTAAAAGATCAATTAATAAGCTATGTAAGCTAGAAGGGCCTTATTATATTTATAGGAATTTATATGAAAAATTAAATATATAACGTGGTTACACACTCAGGATATTTTAAATAGAAATGCTTGCCTTATTTTTACTAGATGGTAGACTCGACACTGAGTCGTCTAGGTAGGTACCTACCTAGACGACTGGCAATGCCAGATATCATCCCGTGAAACAGGAGTGTTATGCACTTTTGTGTTTCGGGATGAGGGCACTGTAGCTAGTGAAATTACCGGGTATAAGAGACCTGACGTCTGTTGTCTCGGTGACGGGCGCAGTGCGGTGTTGGTGGAGGATAATAACTGTCTATCAGTTGTTGGTCTCCTTCAATGCCGCTCTGTCATGGTCTGGCGTATCACTTACCAGCAGGTGACCATCCAAACTGTCCTGTACACGTATAACATAAAAAAATAAAAATATATTTATGTTTAACTCTGTAAGAGCTTTGTTAGTCATTTCTCTAAGTTATATATTCTGCAGTGTTGTGCCCTAAAGGGTAAGCTTACACGTCGACCCATTAAACTATGAATAGTTAGGATATAAAACCGATGTTCAGGACGAGGAATCTGTTTTTGCGGAGCCGCCCGTGGGAGCAATATGTCCTCACATACCTCACTGTGACTCGCGACTATACATATAGTTGGCTTATATGTTCACACATACTAAAGCTACGTACGTCCCCATTTAGGATCATTATGCGAATTAGGAGATTTTGAATATGCAGCCTTTAGTAAAGTCTTACTATTCAACCTAACGCAGGCCACTGCTGGACATAGGCCTTCCCCCGTTTTGCGCTAGATATCCCGGTCTTCCGCTTTTATCATCCATCCTCCACCACCGACCTTTCGCAAGTCGTCGGTTCATCGGGCTGGAGGGCGTCCTACGCTACGCTTGCCGAGACGCGGTCTCCACTCCAGAACTCGTCTGCTCCAACGGCCATCGGTTCTGCGACATACGTGAACAGCCCACTGCCACTTCAACTTGCTGATCCGGCGGGCTATGTCGGTAACTTTAGTTCTCTTACGGATTCAATCATTTTTGGTCTTATCCCTAAGTTAGACCCCGAGCATAGCTCGCTCCATTGCGCGTTGAACTTGTGAACCAATCCCGCAGTCAGTGTCCATGTCTCAGCTGCGTATGTTAGTACGGGTAGGACGCGTTGCTCAAAGTCTTAAACGATTGTAAATGCATCATTTAATCGGTAAACGTCGACACTCAAAAGTTACGTTCGGTAAAGGATAGACCTCTAATAATAATTGTTGATCATGGTGACATGATTGTTAGGTACGTATTAATATATACTAATGTTCAATTTAACAACTGCTATAAATAGCTACTCTTAAAAACAGTTCAATAATTTTAAAACAAAATCCCATAATTTTTAACTGCTAGCCCAAATGTCATATTTTCCAACCAGTCGCTATGTAAATTATCACAGTGTGATTTGTTGGCTAGGTGTGACAATTGTTGAGTACGTGACACAAATGGGGTGACGATGAACTTTGTTTTACAAGGCAAATGAGAATCCATAGCCTAAGTATTGAAATTGTCAAACTCGTACTAATTTATTGCACTTCTTTTCATCATCAGCTCAGTAAACGTCCCCACCGATGGGCACGAGCCTACCCGTATAGGGTGATTAGGCCTTAGTCGTCCACGCGGGCCCAATGCGGGTTGGACGACTTCTCGCTCACCCTTTGAATATCTTCGAAAGCGTGCGCAGGCTTCCTCACGATGTATTCCTTCACCGTAAGAGCGTCGGATAACGTACATATATTTTCGAAAATTTGAAAACACATTGGTACGTGACGGGATTTGAACCTCAGCCCTCCCGGTAGGAGGACAACAGTCCACACCACAGAGCCACCGACGCTATTCACGCTTTGCACTTGTATACTATGTTTTGGCTACATGAAAAAATCCTGATCCATCCATCAGGATATCTGGCACAGATAGGGGAGACATAGGTTCCGTAGGGGACTGAGTTAGGTTGAAGCGTATTTATTTTATTGTATTCGGAAATCTTACAGTACGTATATACAAATTTCAGCTAAGAAACTTTAAGTATTTTTTTAATATTATTACCTACAGGTTCCGCATATAGTAAAAACGGAAAGTTAGCGGAAAGTAGTAGTAGCGATACAAAAATAGAGGTAACAGAAAAAAATTAAAGTATACTTACAAACTAAATTATACAAACAACTCAAGATAATTTAATTTCAAATATATTTACCATACAGTTATTAAGCTAAGGGGTCATGTTAAACCGTTTGCTTACGAGTTTGATTTTCAACAAATTCGGATTGGTGCAAAACAAATCTAGTTCATGATATTCCATTTATGTTATTAAGCTCGTTTGCGTTTCTAATAAAGAAATGGAAAGTCTTTGGCCAGAAAAGTTTCAACCAATTTTTCCTCCATTTTCTCCGTTGACAATGCCAAAGGCATTTTCCCAAGGAGTAACGTTTGTGTCGCATGCGCGTGCGCGGTCACGCGCCGCCCGCCTAATGAACGGATGTGTACCGCTCGCCTGATGATAATACTGCACGGTTCATAGCATTAAGGCTCATACACACATTTTTTTTGACGACCTATTTGGCGTTGCGATTGAGACGTCGGCTGCAACACCAAGGGTTCCAGGTTCGATCCCCGGGCAGTACAAAATTTGTGTACATGAACATGTCTGTTGGTAATAGTCTGGGTGTTTCTATGTATATGTATATATGTACAAAAAAAATATATAAATATGTTTATCAGTTGTTTAGTACCCTTAATACAGGCTTCACGCTTAACTTGGGACTAGATGGCGCTGTGTGAATGTCAGTGGATATTTGTTATTTATGCTATCTTGGGCAAACGAGCAAACGGCTCATCTGATGGTAAATGACACCGCCACCCATCATCATCAGCTCATTACACGTCCCCACCGAGGGGCACGAGTCTAAACGTACGCGGGTGTAAAGTTGACACAATCTTGCCCTTGTTGGTTTGTGAGGTTATCTAAAATATATCACTCTTATCGGTAAAACTTTCTATATTGCATTTTTAACATTTCTGTATGAAATATACTTTTTTTGTTTATAAAAACGAAATACACATCTCTATCCCCAATACTAGTCAATATATGTTTTTCTTTCTTTCAATATAAACACGTGTAAATACGCCTTAACCCACCAACAATCTTGGGATTAATCTCCGTACGAGGTTTGAATGCTTGTCGCGGATGAGTAATGGGTTCTCTTGTCTGTGAGGTCGGAGGTTCGGATTAAGCTTTCTGTCGTTAATCTAGATAGATACAGATCACTGAACTGTTTTGTGGAACGCTTAGGATTCAGGCACCGTGCGACAACGCTCGCCGGAACAATGTTGACACAAAGAACCCCGTGCTTTGTTATTTTCTTACACAAATAGTGAATTATAATAGATATTACTTTAAGCGTCGGTGGCTCAGTGGTGTGGACTGTCGCCTACCTACCGGGAGGGCTGAGGTTCAAATCCCGACACGTACCAATGTATTTTCGAATTTTCGAAAAATATATGTACGTTATCCGACGCTCTTACGGTGAAGGAAAACATCGTGAGGAAACCTTCATGCACGCCTGCGAAGAGATTCGAAGGTTGTGCGTGAAGTCGTCCAATCCGCACTGGGCCCGCGTGGACGACTAAGGCCTAATCACCCTATACGGGTAGGCTCGTGCCCCTCGGTGGGGACGTTTAATGAGCTGATGACGATTACATTTAAGTACGTTATTAGTTTGGTAATATTGCATTGATATGACACCAGTGATTTTAAAAGAACAGAAAAAGAAGCGAAACTAACTCAAATAATGATGACTGTTTACTCTTGCCTTGAAAACCCTATAATTGTTTGTATCGGAAAGCACAGACGCAGGAAGGCCATTCTTCTGGCAGACGATAAAGAAAGAAAGGACTTCTTGAACGAACAGATGGTAAATGGCTAACAAAGGGTGGCACCCCTCCCTACGGCGAGTTGTCCGATAGAGAAATGGTGCTGGAGGAATCAAATTGTGCAATTCCACCGTACTCTATCCGAATGGCAACCTGTAAAAAACGGACGTATACGATACAAAACGGCGATGTTGAAACTTGTTCACGCCTGCTATGAGATTCAAAGGTTGTGCGTGAAGTCGGCCAATCCACACTGGGCCCGCGTGGACGCCATACAATCTTTACGGGTAGGCTCGTGCCCCTCGGTGGGAACATAAAATGAGCTGATGATGACTACCATAAGGTTAACCGTCTACTTATTTCCCTACCTTTGAAATAAAACCAGGCATCTCTTATCACTCACTAATCATTCAAAACAGTACAATAAAGAACATACACATATAAGTATTTCCCATACAAATCCCATCCCACCTGGTCACATAAACACCGTCATCTCGAGCAGATGCGCAAGCCGGAACCAATAAAGCGACAGAACACATGTTTATGCACCAGAGATGGGCTTCGATTCTACTAATTCTCTTGAAATTACCGGGTATAGGAGACCTAATATCTGTTATCTCGGGTGACGGGCGCAGTGCGGCATTGATTAAGAATAATCACTGTTTATCAGTTATTGATCTCTTTCAATGCCGTTCTGTTACGGTCAGGTGTATCACTTACTTAGGTGAGCGTCCTGACCGTCACTTTTTAACACAAAAAATATCTCGACACATTTTAATTTAACTGGGAATTTGGTATTGAAATAAATATCCTCTGACCTCGGACAACACACAGCGCCATCTAGCCCCAAACTAAGCATTATTAGCCTGTAATATTAGTTCTAAACAACGAATAAAAATACTCATACAGGTACTTTTCTTTTGTAAATACAAACATATTGTACATAGAAAAACCCAGATCAATACACAGACATGCTCATGCACACGTTTGTACTTCCCAGGGGTCGAACCCGGAACCCTTTGTGTAGCCGATGTCTCAACCATTACATCAAATGGATCGTCAAACTATAACGATGAAGTTTAAAAATCGTAACTGTACAGTAGAATGAATTGTCTAAATTCTTTACCAATTTAAAGCCTACCATACAACAGGAGGAATAGTGTGAAATATTAGTCATCACTCATTTTTCATCGTCCCCACCGAGGGGCACGAGCCTGCCCGTAAAGGATGTATAGGCCTTAGTCATCCACGCGGGCTAAATGTGGATTGTCCGACATCACTACGTAGGCGTGCGCAGATTTCCTTCGCCGTAAGAGTGTAACATAAGTATAATTTCGAAAATTTGAAAAGACACTGGTCTTTTTGTTACAAACTTTTTGTCACGAACACTGGCCACCAAATAGTGATTAGTGATATTTTAACGTGCACCCTCCAAAGCGGAAGGCAACAGTCCACAACATTGAACCGCATACGCTCAAATTTACTATTGAGACACAATTACGATCCTCTTATCGCATTTTAAAATTACCGGAATTGGGGTCCTGGCCTGACGCTCCCAGCGATACTTGCCGATAACCATGCTTAACAAGTAAATGAAAATGTTAATGTGCTGTATAAGGGACAAACGGTACTGCAAGATTGATGAATTGAAGGAACGCTTGTAAAACACAACGAACCTTTAAGTGTACATATAATTTACCCTGCCTCAATGATATTCTGTATATATAAAGGTGCCATCCGTGCCTCAAATACGAACCGCAAAAGAGAATACAGTTGTAGGCTCTTTTTGTTTAGGTAAATGTACGCTCATTCGAAATATGTGTATGTGTGCTGTCGCTGCATCCGGAACACTTTTTATTTCACGTTTGTTTTGTGAGCATATCACGAATCTATACTTTTTACATCGTTGCCCTGCCTCCGTTGTCTGGTGTTCTGTTGGTTTGGTTTAGGATTATGGTATAAAAAGTTTAAAAGAGTGACTATCGAGTAACTTGTCAGCACTTCTCGAAGATCCTACTTATTCCGAACCGGTGGTAGAGCCAAAAATAATATAATAACAACAATTGACGATTCAAAAGTATCTGTAGCAGATTTATTTGAATACTAGCTTTTGCCCGCGGCTTCGCCCGCGTTAAATTCGGGATAAAATGGCTCCACTTTCCTGGTAACGAAAACAGAATAATTTTAACACTGCTTTGCAAAAATTTAAATATGCAAGATTTATTATTCTGAAATAGTCCTCATACTTATATTTAGCTTTCTACCTTGTAAACTGTGATAACCCCCCTAACTTAGGTTTTGGGGTCCATTACCGAACAAAATAATTATATATACGTATTCATATATATCACTATTCATAGGAATCCCCCGCCCAACTTAATGGTTTTGGAGTCCATTTCCGAAAAAAAATTATATATGTACACATATATATATCACTATGCATATCGCCCCCCTCCCCCCTATACATATATTTTACTATAAGAATTCAATTTTAAAGGTTTTGGGGTCAATTTTGTAAAAATATATATAAATATATATAAACGGGATAAAAAGTAGCCTTGAAACCTATTTTAGGTTACCTTCTATCAACATACCAAGTTTCAATAAAATCTACTTCTTAAAAACTGTGAAAAATCGGATATGAGACTTCCTTCCGCTATTTGAAGGTGTTAGAATGGATTTTTTTAAAAAATATATGCCATATTTTTCGTGGTTCAGAAAATAATTCATCACATCATCATCCGTCATTCAGCTCATTAAACGTCCCACCGAGGGCACGAGCCTACCGTATAGGGTGATTAGGCCTTAGTCGTCCACGCGGGCCCAGAGCGATTGGACGACTTCACACACAACCTTCGAAACACACAACCTTCGAAAGAAAAATATAAATAAAAATAAAAGAAAATAGTCCGCATACCAAATTTCAGCGTCGTACTACAAAAATTGCGGAATATTCCATACAAACTCCCAACCCACATTTTAGGAAAGTGGGGGGTGAAAACGGGACAAAAAGTAGCCTAAAACCTATTCTAGGTAACCTACTATCAACATACCAAGTTTAGGCGTGAAAGCGTAACAAACAGACAGACAGACAGAGATACTTTCACATTCATAATATTAGTACGGATTTATTTTTGTTTTGTTTTAGATCCGGAAGTCGTAGGTTACATCCCATGGGCAGACCGCATAGTCGCTTTGTGCGACTTTCTGGAAATTTCGATGTTGTTTCTGTATTTCACATGTCGCTGTTGTACGCCTCTTTCACCAGTAAAGGCAAGCCGATCAGTTTTAAAAACTTTCTGTTATTATAACATTTTATAGCGTACTAGCTGACCCGACAGACTTCGTCCTGTCAGAAAAAATTTAGTGTGGCAGTGTTTTGTTCCTACCTTTTTATATTCTTTGCAAAAATTATCCTGAACAGACTTAAAAATAATTAAATAAAACACTATAAGCATTTAAAAGTAAGTAATTTTAATGAACTTTATATAATAGCTATAAAGCTCAAATTGCTTCTACGTTTTAGTTAGAAAACGTTTGTATGTGAAAAAGAAAAGGGCTGTTTTTAGGGTTTCCCGGTAATTATTCGATTTTTCTCGCCGTAAGAACCATCCTTGGACTTCAACGAACATTTTAAAAAAAGAATTGGCCAAATTGGTCCAGGCGTTGTTGAGTTATGCACTTATCAACACATTTTGCGATTCATTTTTATATTATAGATTACTCGCCGAAGCTGTGCAGTTATGATGGAATAAAAAACTTACATAGTTACATAATAAATTATTATTTTTTGTCTAATATTATAACCATTTTTAGTAACCTTATTATCTATGAGCTTAACGTTGGCGTCATTATTAATTTCTCTTAGAAAAGCGCTTGTGCACTTATTTCAAGTTAGGCCGCTAGTTATATTTCACGTCGTATGTTTTTTATTTTAGTAAATAAAGATGAAATAAAGGTACGTACGCCGTCACGACGCCCAACTTCAGTGAGTTGTAATTGTATTCCCTTTATTTCCGCTCAATGGAGCAAATAAATGATTTCGCTCCGCAATAAATCCCGCCGATAAAACAGTAAACCCTCCTTCACGGATATCAAGCCTCCATAGATCAGCCAGGGACGCACTCGGCATGATATTCAAAGAAAAGATTTGCTGCCATGCGCTTTTTTATTATTTATATGCGTTTGACTGATGGAAAGCAACGATAAAGTGTAACAGGCAAACTTGAATAAGGCCTAATCTATCCTTAGAAACCCCTAAATTCTACGTATCGGGAAACAGACGCAGAAAGGACATTCCACTGCCTTGTAGTTCGGACGATGAAGGAAGCATTGAAGATGGTATATCGACAAAAAAGTGATGGAACACCTCCCTACGGTGATTTGTCCGATAGTGAGATGGTGTGGATGAATCAAATCAGGCAATACCATCACATCCTCACCGAAATGCAACAGTCTAAGGGATTAGGGATTGCATAGCATATTTAAATCTTGATAGATTCAGTATACGTCAGAGGATGATCTACTCCAAAATTAAGCTATCATCATCATCAGCTCATTAAACGTCCCCACCGAGGATTTGAATTAACAATATTGCACCCGTACAAAAAATATATAAATGATGATGAATAAAAGCTTTTGCTTTGCGATGCTTATACAAAAGTCTCTAAGCAATACATTCTAACCGTACTAACATACGCAGCTGAGACATGGACACTGACTGCGGGATTGGTACACAAGTTTAAAGTCACTCAACGCGCAATGGAGCGAGCTATGCTCGGGGTCTCTCTTAGGAATAAGAAACGATTTAATAGGAGAACTAAAGTTACCGACATAGTCCGCCGGATCTGCAATTCGAAGTGGCAGTGGACTGGTCACGTATGTCGCAGAACCTCGGGCCGTTGGAGCAGACGAGTTCTGGAGTGAAGACCGCGTCTCGGTAAGCGTAGCGTAGGACGCCCTCCGGCCCGATGGACCGACGTCTTGCGTAAGGTCGGTGGAGGCTGGATGAGAAAAGCGGAAGACCGGGATATCTGGCGCAAAATGGGGAACACCTATGACGAACAGAGGACTGCGATATGTTGAATAGAATAAAAGCTTTAAACATGGTGTATGTCTAAATGAGTGCCTGTACTGGCTAGGGTCGGCCCGGCGCGTCAGTCAGCGCACGACTCGCGCGGTGCTGCCCTCTATCGATGCGCTATAGATAATTCACCGCACTCGTGCTTTCGGTTGTTGGCTGAGAATCTAGAGTAATGCCTCGATTTATCTGATTTCCAAATTAAATGTAAACTGCAATGAATATTGCACCCTACTACCAAAAAGAGTCGGTGACTCATTGGTGTGGAATGTTGCCTTCCGGTTGGAGGGCGCAGGTACAAATCCCGCTACGTACGAATGTGTTTTCGAATTTTCGAAATTATATGTACGTTATCTGACGCTCTTACCACAGTAGACAGAACTCTTACGGTGAAGGAGAACATCGTGAGGAAACCTGCGCATTCCTGCGAAGATGCATAGGTTGTGCGTAAAGTCGACCAATCCACGGGTGAACGACTAAGGCCTATACATCCTACACAGGCTCGTGCCTCAGTGGGAACGTTTAATAAGCTGATGATGATGATTTCCCAATAATAGTGGGCTTGTCGGTATTTGTTTTATCAAAGGAAGTCTAATGATACCGAGCCTTTTGGACACTGTTCACTTCAAAGGATTAAATACTGTGTTGCTGTCCTTTAATTTTATTAAATTAAGAAAGGAAGGAAGTATGTGGAAGGGGAAGGCGGAGGTTTGGGCCTCTGGAACCCGTCGAAAACCAACAACAAACATTCTATCACGACTGTTTCCTGTAATACCTTGTTATCAGTAACAAGTTACTTAAGTTAGTTTAAGCCAAGGCTTTAGTCAAGCTGGCTATCCATACTAGCATGTCGGGCCCAGCAGTGGGCTAGCATTGTCGGGAACGCAGTGATATCGCGGCTTCCCGTTTCCTCTTATTTATGGCGCTGGACGGAGTACGTCAGGTTTTCATGGGTAATTAGTTATGTGGTTGCTGCTTCAATTTAGCAACATTCGACAACCTGTAGTCCGTACATAATTACATACAGGAAAACCTATGCAGTTCTTACAATTATTAGCATTATATATCTTTTAAAACTTGCTTCTTCGATAAGCGCAACAAAGCCGGCATCTCTAGCCGCGCACCGCTCGCCGACATTATGCAAATTGTCAGATCGCTCCCAAGTAACATTGAAAGTGCAGCGGCAGAGATTGACAACCTTCGTACCTATGAAGTGATCATCATCATCATATCAGCCACATGATGTCCACTGCTGAACATAGGCCTCCCCCAATAACATCCACTCCAAATGGTCGGAAGCCATCTGGAGTCCAGGGTCATCGTGTCCTCCCCTTCGGACTTCAGATAACCCCAGTATGCTCCAATTAATATGACTCAGCGCTCTTACTGGTACACAGGAATAAAATTCTATTATATTACCAGTACTATGGAACAGGTAAAAATATAATACGCTAAGGCGGTTGTAGGTAACATATTACGTTATGGTGCTACTACTTGGGTCGTAAAATGATTATCTGGAACATATTTCATCCTTTAATAATTTCATATAATAATGTTAATATCAAAATAAATATAACATAAATGTTGTGCACCTCTGCTATAGACGTAGAAACAGCGCAAAAGTAAAGCACGGCGCGCGAAGTTATTAGACGCTCTTAGAACGATCTATTCGTACAGTCGGCCGCAACTTTATCTGGACCAATAATAATAATAAAATTTGTTTATTCATATGTATGAACTTAAGGTTTTCTCTATACAATGTTGTGTTATCTTTGGTATTTTAAATGTTTTTTTGTGTATTCTTTTTGACGTTCATAAGTGTTTTTTGTCTGAATAAATGGATTTTTACTTTGACAATCTCAGCGAAAAGAGACAGGCTTCGATGACTTGCCCAGAGTGATACTACAACCTCACCGAAACATTATCGGAAACAACGCAAGCATATGTTTCGCCGAGTGTTTGAAATTACCGTAGGCCGAAAACCCCCTCCTCCTCCTAATATTTTCTTTTTTCTCTCATTGAAAGACTAGCAATGGATTTACCAGGCTGTATCAGGGGGCTCTGGAGTGGGTCGTAATAGGCCCACGGGCTATTTGGTATGTTCCAGGAACAAATACATTTAAAAATCATAATTTAATTAATGCTTCGGGATAAATGAAAAAACCAATGAATGTTGTGTTTTGTCGAGTGACAGAGTTTACCGGAGGTGAAAAAATCCCCAGCCTTTTCCTTGTATCTCCTTTTTACCATCCATCCATCGAGCCGGAGGGCGTCCCACGCTTGCCAGGACTCATTTAATCAATAACAAAATATCTATTATATATAAATAAATTTGTGTTTGATGCTTTAAAAAAATAATAACATTTTTTTCTTCATGGATATAAATATACGAAGCCTACACCAAAATGTCTTTTTTATTATTTTTGTCTATCTGTCTGTTTGTGCCGGGAAATCTCTGAAACGGTTAGACCGATTCGGACCGGACTTTTTTTGCAGGTAGCTGATGTAATAAGGAAAAACATCGACTTTTATTTTAGAAAATACTTTTAAGAAAAATAACTCATTTATTTACCAAGCGGCGGCGGCCGCATGTCGCGTGAGCTGCGCGCTTTTAGGTTATGTTTTACTCCGGGGGAATAAAATCTTAAACGGGTTATACCACGGGGAGCAGCTTGTTAGAAATATAACGTATTTTATGTTGACAAGTGTACAAACAAGGCTTGGCTCGCGTGTCGGCCCTCACTCGTTAATAACGCTCTACAGAGTTTCAACTCCACAGTGCACGTGAGTACGCATACACTGACAACGTAATGACCACTGACTCCATCTTTGCTATTTATTATGGTTATTTTTTTATAGAACCATTTATAAATCATCAATACATAGTTTAAGAAAAAAGGTTGTTCGTGTCTTAAAATTTTTTTGGGTTAATGTGATCCGTTTTAAAGTTAGCAACTAAATTAATATTGTTTGGAGCCTCTCACTATATGATGAGCTATATGAACAAGTATCTAGCTTATTCACTTTCTTATTATTTATTTATTTCCTTATAGTTGAGAAGTCAGCTGTTACACCAACTAATCCGGGTTCGCCCGGCCAGTACAAACATTTGTGTGTATGAACATGTCTGTTTGTATTGGTCTCAGTGTTTCTATGACCAAAAAGTACATTCACAAAAAAGTATATGAGTATGTTTATCTGTTGTTTAGAACCTATATTACAGGTCAATGCTTAGTTTGGGGCTAGATGGCTCTGTGTATATGTCAGCGGATATTTATTATTTATTTATAGTAGGTACAAGTTCTTCGCTTTAATTGGAGCTAGAAGCCGCTATGTGAATATCAGCGGATATTTTATACCCTTTCAATAAAGCCAGTATAATTTAATGAAATGAAATGAAAAGTTTATTAAGTTTAGGTCCTTACAGAACAATGTCAAATGAAGCTACCACTGGTTCGGACGGTAGTTTTTCACTGAGAAGAATCTAGCAAGAAACTCAGTAGTCACTTTTAAAAAAAAATTAAAGTATGTCTTTATGCAACCATTACCAGATTTGATAGCAGTCGGGACCGCAGGCCGAACTTGTCCGTAGACCACATGCTTAAAGAAAAAAATAGACAAGGACCATCTCATTACCGGCTTATTTATTGTTTTCAACGTTCAATATTACATACTGCTGGTTCCGTAGCTTTAATTTGCACATAGTTTTTTCGTACTTCGCGGGGATCGAACCCGGAACACTTGGTGTAAGAGCCGATGTCTCAAACTTTACACCAAATAGGTTGTCAGTAATATTGGGAGTTTGATTTTCATGTTTGGGACATTCATACTGTACGATTATGCTTGCTCTAACTACAGTGGTACAGAAGACCGGCGTAAAACAACGCTTTTTGTTCTATTTTGTCGAGTGAGTGAGGTATATTTACTATGTTACGTGATGGTTCCGTAGCTTTAATTTGACACAGCTAGTGGTGCCTGCGACTTCGTCTGCGTCGTATTAATAATACGAGAATATTGATATAATGAGAACCTCTGAATCTCTTCGCAGGCGTGTATGAAGGTATCCACACGATGTTTTCCTTCACCGTAAGAGCATCGGATAACGTACGTATAATTTCGGAAATTCTATAACACATTGGTACGTAGCGAGATCTGAACCTCAGCCCTCCGATAGGAGGGCAACAGTCCACACCATTGAGCCACCGACGCTTATTTTTACGTGGCGTGGTAAATAAATTATATTATAACATTAAAATTATTACATAAATATCTGCTGGGTCGCACTTTGAAAAATATCCCTTTACGATATTATGCGTATTCAGCGATGAGCGACTTTATTTCAGACTAGTCCATAGTTTATTTGATAATAACATAAAAACTTACACAAGTTTGTAAGTAAAGATGATTGGATAGTCTTGTTGCTCTTTCACGCAAAAAATACTGAATGGACTCAAATGCAATTTAACAATAACTTAGACATCCAAACCACACATGTTATTCAACAATTTATAAAGATATTAGATTTCGATTACTACGTTATATAGCCTGTATTGACAGGTAGTCAGTTCCATAAATTGACGACCCATTGAATGTAATACTTGAGACGCTCTGCTACTACACAAAGGTTTCCAAGTTCGATCCCGGGCAGTACAAACATTTGTGAGCATGAACATGTTTGTTTGCATTGGTCTGGTTGTTTCCATGTATAATATGTATGTATTTACAAAAAAAAGGTATATACGTATGTTTATCCGTTGTTTAGTACTATAGTACAGGCTTAATGCTTAGTTTGGCTCTAGATGGCGCTTTGTGTTTCAGTAAATATTTATAATTTTAATTCTGAATTCAAGCGTACCTTGCTTTATCAAAGGCCCCTAATTTCGGTTCATTAAATGGCCGATAAGAAGGTAACCGCAAGTCGGGTCGGCCATGTTGTATGCGGGAGCCGACGCAGCCACAAATTGTATGCACTTCAGATTGCAACACAACGCTTATGATGAGAAGTGCAATCGATGTATAGAGGAAACATCGTGCGGATACCTGCGCAGCGCTTTGCAAAGAGATTCAAAGGTTGTACGTAAAGTCGTCCAATCCGCACTGGGCCCGCGTGGACGACTAAAGCATATACACCCTTTACGGGTAGGCTCATGCCTCTCGATGGGGACGTTTATTGGCTAATGACGATTGGTGCGCATTTGACAATGCTAACTAAAATACTGGACGATGATGTCTAAAATTATCACTATCAGCAACCTATAACGTCCTACTAGAGCGCACAGGCCTTCCCACACAACATAGCTATAAATAAATATCCGCTGACATTCACACAGCGCCATTAGTCCCCATCTAAGCATTTAGCTTATTTTATATGGGTACAAACAACAGATATAAATCTTATATATTTTTTTTTTTGTAAAAACATCTCATTATACATAGCAAAACACCAGTCACGTAATTAAAGATGTTCATAGCACAGTTTTTTTCGTACTTCGCGGGACGAACCCGAACAACTTGGTGTAAGAGCCGATGTCTCAAACTTTACACCAAATAGGTTGTCAGTAATATTGGGAGATTAACCATGTTTGATTTTCATGTTTGGGACATTGATACTGTACGACTGTGCTTGCTCAAACCACAGTAGTACAGAAGACCGGCGTAAAGCAACGCTTTTTGTTCTATTTTGTCGAGTGAGTGAGGTATATTTACTATGTTACGTGATTATAAATATCAGCTTAAAATTAAATTTAAAGCTGCCATCGAAATCTTACACAGAGTCAAAGCCGCTAGTTTTAAGATGATAAATTACCCAAAAACACAAGGTATTCGTGAACACGCAATTCATATAGTAATACTTAAAAAAATATGGTAGACTTGACATTACAGTCATCCACATATATGTACAACGCTGTGCCAGCTATCGTACCGTGTTATAGGATTCTTCTGTTGTACTTAAATATAATAAAAAGCTGCCATAGAATACTTACATTGGACTCTGTGCCACTAATTTCAAAATCATAAACCAACAACACACAAGGTATTCGTGAACACGCAATTCATACTTAAAACAATATGGTAGACCTGACACCAGTCTTGATAAACAACGCAGAGCCAGATTGTCCCATGAAGTAGAATTGTTGTACAACTCTATTTCTTGTTCATAAAAAATCATCATCATCATCCGCCCCACCTAGGGGAACGAGCCTACCCGTAAAAGTAGTAAAGGCCTCGTCCGTTATGACGGGCCCAGTGCGGATTGGCCCGCCTTCACGCAACGACCTTTGAAATCTTCGCGGCGTGCGCCAGGTTTTCTCACGATGTTTTCCTTCTCTAACATATAATTTAAAAAAATCGAAAACAAATTGGATCGTGGCGGGATTTGAACCAGCTAAGGCAACAGTCCACACCATTGAGCCACCGACGCTCATATATAAATATCGATTTAAAATAAAATAAAAAGCTGCCATCAAGCCTTACAGACTCTAAGCCAGTAATTTCAAGATGATAAATTAACTACCAACACACGAGGTATTCGTGAACACGCAACACAGTGTACACAACAATTAGAAAGCACGCGACCAACACTCCATCACCGCTGTCGATGACGCGACAACATCTATCTCCCCCATTTGTCCACCGGCTAATTGTTACAGCCCGTTACTGATTTACTATGAGCCCAAACACCGGAACTACAAAACATCTGCTCGGACATTGTAATAAATATTTTTTTTAATCTGCCTCCGCGCGGGGAACGCGCACTGTCGTTCTTCAACCAAAACCACGCTAACCCCAAAAGTGATGACGGAGAAAAACGCGCGTAGTCATAATTGTAATTTACATTTTCCTGCATCATTTACGATCTATCCTGCATAGAAATAAACTTAATATCACTTACTTTAACGCATTTTTAGCTAAGTGTTACGATTTTTTTGAATTATTTGTTAACGGTTTATTGTGTTTATATATTTCTAAAAGAAACAAGAAGAAAACAAATCTTTCTTCAAATAATCTGTAAGAGACTTTTGAATCGTCAATTGTATTATTATCATATTTTTTGATGAAACTAAAAAGCATATCGGTACGTTTTTGATTAGACAGAAAGATAGAGGATTTGAAACTGTATTCATCGCATTTTGAACGACCATCTAATGTAATGGTTGAGACGTCGGCTACTACACACAAGGGTTCCGAGTTCGATCCGGGCAGTACAAACATTTGTGCGCATGAACATGTATGTTTGTATTGGTCTAGGTGTTTTCCTAATGTATTAATACTGTATGTATTTACAAAAATAGTATATAAGTATGCTTATCCGTTGTTTAGTATTCATATTACAGGCTTATTCCTTTAGTTTGGGGTAGGTGGCGCTTATGAAAATATTATACTTAGAAATGCGGTGGTTGGTGATATTATCTCAATTAATTGAGGGTTAACGTCGTTTCTAGGTCAAAGGATCGGCGCACAACGTTAAACGGACAAGTCCAAGAGTCGCCATTACCGATGATAAATTTTAATAGATAAACGTTTAGGGGAAAAACGTCTGTATTGTTTTATTAATAGGTGAAATGTAGCCTTTTACGAGCCGTGGTAACGGTGAGAATTACGTCATTATGGCTGACCGTGTTGCCGGCTTATCGTGAAATTATTTTTTAATTTTATGACGCCTTAAAATTCAGATTAATTTGTGAAAAAATAATTAAAATTGTTCCAACACGCACTAGACCGGGATGGGTCCACGGTTCGGAACCTCTAAATATGATATTTTAAATGACAGGACAAATCTAAAAGCCTTGTCCTGAGTGATTAATGAATCCTGACAAATTAAGAGGGGTCAATAATTAGTATGGCACCACATAGCCTATCTGATTAATTTCTAGATAATATGCACTCTTCCAGTCCAGTCATTACGAAGGCCTAGCCTAATGATTTTCAGCGAACGGTGAACATAACAATAAATCATCATCACATCATCATCAGTCATTACGCCCCGACACATACCTAGTAAGGCTAGTCTCCACGCAGGCCCGTGCGGAGTTGAACGACTTCACACACAACCTTTCGAATCTCTTCGCAGGCGTGCATGAGTTTCCTCACGATGTTTTCCTTTCACCTAAGCGCGTCGGATACGTACATATATTTTTCGAAAAATACATTGGTACGTGTCGGGATTTGAACCTCAGCCCTCCGGGTAGGAAGGCGACAGTCCACACCACTGAGCCACCGACGTCAATAAATAATACAACGGCTACCGACAATATTTTTTATTAGTTTTCAAGGTTAATCGCTTCCTTCGAAACTAGTTATCAATGTTTAAACAATACCTGTTGATGTGATAAATATCTTATAAGTTCTACTTATTTCCAAGAGAAATTAGGCGTTATGCCATGTGCCAGTTCTAAGTCCTTGACTCTACAAACAGCCGAGAAAGGGCTCTCATCAAGGCACGCGATGCGCCCGCGCCTCTCTACAAACAACGCTGTTTGACAATGACCCACACATACAAGACAGGACCGCACCTGTTCTAGGGTTACAAGGATGTGGGAATGGTCCGTTTAACCTTAGATTTACTGTAGACCTGTAGTAAATGTCCAATTCTATATATTTACTTTTTATAAGCCATGTTAAAGTTGATAACGCAACGTTCTTTTGTCGGAGTACTAAGGGGTGGTTTTTTTATGTTACAAATGAACTGGACGGTCAGAACGCTCACTTGACCATGATTGTGAATAAAAATTCATGTCATAGTGATATTGTAGTATGCGTCGTGCTTTTGATTTTGTACCCTTTTAAAGACATGGTATGGTCACAATTTTATTGAATAATTTTGTTCATACATATGTGTCTAGCGGCTCGGACATTTTCGGTTGATATTTTTTCGTGATTATGCACGAAATTACTTTATTGTTCATCTATGTTACCAACCCACCATCTTCCAACTCAACTGACAGCCCTGTGATGTGATTTGTCTTATTAATTGCGGCACAATATGGCCGCGCGTCAGCCTTATCAATTATCGAGTCTGGGCCAATGATATTCTATATATATAAAAGAGGTAGATACTCTCCGTGCTCCAAAACGAACCGCTGAATTAGGATAAAACAGTTTTTGTAGCCTTTTGTTTGGGTAAACTGTATCGCTCATTCGAGAATATGTGGTTAGTGTGCTGTATGCATTCGGAAGAGTTTTTCGATTGTTTTGTGACATATCACGAATCTAGGACTTTTTATGCATCTATTGGTATGTCATGATATGGTGCGCTAGGTCGTGCGCCCCGTCGATTATTTAAGAAAACTTATCTTAATGACAGTGTAGCACATCGTTGTATTGAAATTCTAACAAGATGGAATAACAACAACCATATTATTTTAGTACAAATGATAAATTATTATCAAACACAGATGTCTAAATGTAGATGCGTCGTGCGTCCCTCATTCAGTTTTGGTTTTTCTTTTTTCATGTATCGCAAGGAGAATAAAGTACGGGGACATAGCCCGCGATCGGCAAGTTGAATGGCAGTTGGGCTGGTCACGTATGTCGCAGAACCGATGCGTTGGAGCGACAATCGAGTTCTGGAGTGGAGACCGTGGTCTCTTAGCGATTGTGTGTCCGGGACGCCTCCGGCCTTGATGTCGTGACGACTCGCGGCGGTTCGCTGGTATGGGTGATGGCTAGGTATTGAGGTTGCGAGACTGTCTGGCGCAAATGGGGATGCCTATGTCCAGCAGTGGACGTGATAGGTTGAAGTTAGAGAGATGTATATTTTGCACGATTAATTAGGTGTCATCGTTGAGACGTCGGATATTATACCAAAGGTGCCGGGTTCGATCCCCGGGCGTTAAATTGTCATGATCAATCTATTTATTATTGGTTCTGGAGTGTATTTTATGTATGTATAGTATGTATGTATATATTTACAATGTTTATCCCTTTGTTAGTACCATTATTGGCAAACTAAATTGTTAGTTCAAACGCCATCTAGCTCAGATCCAGCGTGTGTGAATTTGGTATAGATTCGTGATTTGGATTTAATTAATTTAATCATATCATACAAGCCTTAATAGTTCCTATTTCACTGCACAGCTCTCTCCTTTCAACATGGTCTTTGGGAAGTATTTGCATAGGTGGTTCTAACAATAACCATCCTAGCATAGTTTTAGGCTTTTACTTGTTTGTTTGGGTACGGCTTGTTGTGTGTCGTTGTAGGTACCACCGCGGTGCCAGATATCATGTCGTGAAATAGGAGTGCTATGCACTTCTGTGTTTTGGGATAAAGGCACCGTAGCTAGTAGATTATAAGTTTTTTTTATTCATGATGGGCTTGCTCTTGAGCACAGATGGATCCTAATGGAAGAAACGTGCTCTAAGATGGATCGAGCTTGCACAGAAAAAGCTTATTCACTGTTTTTTTGAATGCACGGGGTTATTTGTGCGAAACACCGACCAGGTAGTTCATTTCCATTAATTTGCGTCGCATTATGAAAGTAACGCACCACGCTTAGTCGAATACGGGACATCAACAAAAACGAATGACAATTAGCAGTGCGCCTGATTGAGTACGATGAAGGGAGACGATGGGATCAGTGCATGGGCTCGGAAGAACCTCACTCACAAGTAGAGCCTGTAAAAGACCGACAAACATGTCACTTTACGGCGGTGGGATAGGCTTTGCAATTTGGAATTAACGAGTCCCTTATGGCCAATAAGTTTTCTGGTATAAGAGACCTAACATCTGTCGTCTCGGGTGACGTTCGCAGGGCAGTGTTAGCGGATAGCTTATTTCACGATATAGGTACCTAACTAGACGACTCCGTATTGAGTCTGCCACCTAGTGAATATTAATTATTAATATAAAAACTTTATCGCCGTGTCATTAGGAATAATTTGTCAGCATTAACAGAGGCACCCGCCCACCGGTGTGGATGTTTTCGTTCCAAACAAGCGGAGGCGACCAGTAATGGTTGTTTGATTTGGACAACAAATAGTGCTCGAGTACCGCCCACGCGGCCGGGGCTTCACAGACAGCGGGGCGATTAGCAGACAATAAGTTTTAATGGCACTGTTGCACGATTAATGTATTTATTTAGGGCTCAATACCTGTCAAGCCCGTGTGTTTTTTTTTACTTATTGTTATTATAGTATTATCTTATAACTCCATTCAGGGCCAACATTTGTTTGACGTATTGTTTTAGCTATGTATCTGGTTGTTTCTCTTCTAAATAATGTTTTGTAACTCACAACGGGATAAATATATTGACAGGAGTCTCTCTTAACCTGTTGCAGTCCACTGCTGGTCAAAGGTCTCCTTTAATTTTCTCAGATAGCTCTGTCCTTTCGCAAGTCATCGTCGATCAGGCATGAGCGACCTATGCTACGCTTGCCAAAATGCGGTCTCCACTCCAGAATTCGTCTCGACCGACGACTTGCGAAAGGCCGCTGGTGGAGACTAGATGAAGAAAGCGGAAAATCGAGATATCTGAAACAAAATATGCAAGATTTATACCTAGCAATAGAAAGAAAAGCTTATCGGTTACGCATCGGTGTAGTTGTCAGCTAATGAAAGTTCCTTGACATTGTGAGAAAGTAGAAAAAATTGTAAGAATAAAGACCAACTTATAAAAGTTGATCTATAAAGATCAAATTCGAAAGGATCAAATTAGAAGTCATGCCAAAAGAAGGTGTGCAATGTTGCCGGCCTTTCAAATATACTTATGCAATAAGCCTAACGAATAGTAAAGCCCCAGCTTCACCCTATCCGATATACTAGTAACGAAAGTCACGCGGTCGCCATGTTTCGAAACAAACGCTAAGTCCCGTCCGGCGTGCACTACTTAACTGGACTTTAAAGTGTATGTTTTCATACACTGACTTAACGAGTTTCTGAATACTAAAAATAAATAAATTGTATTTGGGAATTGAATTTTGTGGTATTGAAGGAATGGCTGACGTTTACTCAAAATCAACATTAACCGAAGGACAGTTTTGAATTTTTTGTTGATTAATAGGATTGGGGGTGGCCTCAATCCAGCAGTAGGATTTAATAATTAATTAGGAAGCTTATTTCATTAGTATCTCAAGTTATATATTATAATATACTTGGTGGTAGACTCGGTACTGAGTCGTCTAGCAAAGTACCCAATATCGCCGTATATAAGTGTTATGCACTTCTGTGTTTCGGGATCAGGGCACTGTAGCTAGTGTAATTACCAAGTATAAGATTCCTGAGATCTGTTGTCTCAGGTGGCGGAAGCAATGCGGGTTTAATTGATAACATGTAACTGTCTATCAATTGCTGGTCTCCGTCAAAGCCGCTTTGTAATGGTCAGGTGTATCACATACCATCAGTGAGCGTCTTGACCATTCTGTACACTTGGTAACATAAAACAATATTTCATATTATAAGTATCTTTATTTACTGTAAAGAATAATTTAAATATCTGAATATTAATTCGGCTTTTTCTAGGAGGTTCTTCGCTTTTCTAGGCTACTATTTATACATACTAATAAAATATTAACCATTTATCCACTCACAGTTACCTTTGCAAACAAACTACTAGTGCTTTGGTTGAAACGTTAAGCTATGATCAAACAGAAGCATTATTAACTGTCCGTCGTAAATAGAACTTTTATACTGAAGATACACATTCCGTGAACATTCATATACATCAACGCGCGCAAACACCCCACGCACACACACATACATACACAACACACGTACACCCTCACGCACACACACACACCCACACACATTTATGGACACTCTCAAAACTCTGCAACTCTGTCCATTTCGAATCTTAAGTTGTACTGGTTAATATTGGTATTGTTACATTTTCGTCCGTGGTGGAGGGGCTGGTCATCGTCACTCAGGTTTTCCTTGCACAGAGACCAGTCTTGCACATAGACTTTAATTTTCGAATTTGTACTTAGTTTTAAGATGGTTTTTTGTACTACCTGTTTATGTGAGAACAGAACATAAATTGAATTGAATTGAATTGAATTGATTGATGAATTGAATATTTATAAATGATAATACATAGCAATAAAGGAAATATGAATATTATGGCCAATATACATCAACTTACTGATATGAGACTGTAAACGATTAAAGTACCTAAAAGTGGTTGGTACATTCATGTACCCGTCAATCATTTAAACTTTCATATCATCAAATTGAAAGTTTAAGCGCAAACTAATTAAATCATAATGTTATTATACATTAAAAATCAATTCGGCCGCGGCAAAATAACGAGCTTTTGCATACGCCTTCTTATAACACTTACCACCGAACCACCTAGACTGACCATAATTTTTAAAATGGCGGTAATAGGATCATCATCATCAGCTCATTAAACGTCCACGCGAGGGGCAGAAGTCTACCTGTATAGGGTGTATAGACTTTAGTCGTCCACGCGGGCCCAGTGCGGGTTGGCCAACTTCACGCACAACCATTGAATTTCTTCGTATGCGTACATAGTTTGTGTTTGTTTTCATCTATCGTAAGAGCGTCGGATAAACATACACAACGGATACAATTTAGAAAATTCGTAAATATAACGTTACGTGGCGGGGTTTGACCTTCCACCTCTCGATCGGAAGGCAACCAGTACACACAAACAAGCTACCGACGCTCTATACTACACTCTATATTTTGACGACTCATTTGGTGTTGCGGTTAAGAGGTCGGCTGCAACATCAAGGGTTCCGGGTCGATCCCGGACATTACACACATTTGTGTAATGACTGTTGTTTGTATGTCTGGGGTTTTCTATGTATAATAGAGTAAAGAGTACCCGAGTTTTTGCGGCTCTTCTGAAGATCCTACTTATTCGAACGCGGTGGTAGAGTCAAAATTGTAATATAACAGTTGCCGAAGACGATACAAAAGTATCTGTAACAGATTTATTTGAATAAAGATTTTTCTTTCTGTCTTTCTTTCAAATATGTACGTATTTACAAAAAAAAATGTATATAAGTATGTTTATCCGTTGTTTAGTACCTGTATCCAGGCTTCACGCTTAATTGGGGCTAGATGGCGCTGTGTGAATGCAGTGATATTTATACTTCTTATTATTATTTATTATATTTATACAGAATCGTTGTTGTCTCAATCGTAGCAATTTTGAACTTGCCTGTTTATGTGATTTTAATTGGTTTTTTTAGACACTTCTTCCTACTGTTTCTTACTCCGATTTTTAACCATTACATTTCAGTTGTTCGGAATACTATATTTGTGTAATTAATTTGTGTGTTAAATCTTTGTCTCGGGTGACGGGCGCAGTGCGGCATTGGTATATTATAATAACTGTCTATCGGTTGTTGGTCTCAATCTATCATCAGGTGAGCGTCCTGACCGTCCTGTTTACTTCGTAGCATAAAAAAAATATTGTATCATGTAGGTATTGTGTATTATGTATAGAGCTGTTGATCCCTTTTTGTTTAACACCGGTTTTAAGAAAAACAATCCATTGTGAATTACCTATTAATGAAACCTAATTACTTGTTATGGTGTTACTCAACCGCAGGGTGGTTTTGTCACTACCACAAAAGTACCTTAAATTGAAACCATAAATATCAAACGTCTAAACCTACAATCAGCGATCATAAAACGGCTCTTTACCAAGTTAAACGTTACCCCGCGGCTGGCACCAATCACAACTATTAACTCATGTTCTCTTTGTAAAACCAGCTAACTGACATATTTAACTTTTGTTTGCAAGATCGTCAAGAGAACCAAATGTTAGAAAATTATGAAAGATGTGTAAAAATACGGATCAGTATCCTGATACCACGGCCTCACAGAAAACCGGCGTTGCACAATAACTTGCATTGTGTTTCGCAGTGACGTACAAAGTAATTGAAATTAAACGCAAAAAAAAAAAAAAATTTTTGTCAAATTAAGTGCTGTTAATGACAGCAGATAGCCTATGGTTTCAAATTTGTTGAGGAAAATGGGCGATTAAGTGGGAATCATTTAATATTTTAGCAATTTTCCGTATTGTCTGGACGCACAGATTATGCACTGCTTATTTGCATGG